>PVHY01018325.1:0-29468 GCA_004024945.1 Uropsilus gracilis
CCTAGACTATTTCACTTCTTTCTTCCCCCTGCATCCCCCTGAAGGGAAATTCCAGCTAAGGTCATTCCCCCATTTTAACATTACCTGTCCTTGAAATCTGCAATCTTAAACAGGAGACAATGGGGGGGGGGGCACACCCTATCAATGTGAGCTATGTAAGCTTAGCCATGTGGCCACCGAGGGCCTTCAACCCTCGGCTGGCCCAGACTGGCAGCATGTTTGCTAAAAGCAGTTAAGGAGTTTGCAGATTTAAACTCCGTGTTGGAGTTTGCTTTGCTAAGTTTAATTTGTGTTTGAAAGAGGCTGTGCAAAAGTTAGGCCTGAGAAAAAAGTGAACTTTACTGGTTTAGCACCGTGGAGTTCCTGCTACCTGAAGGTGATAAGGAAAAGACAGTGTGGAAGACAAGGAGGAGCAGTTAAAGAAACAAGTTTTTAAACGTTAAGTGATGGACTTTGTTTAAACATTGGTGAGACGATTAGGACTGAGAGACTGAGGATTTTGGGGCAATCTGGGAAAGAACTTTAGATAATATTGAGAAAAGTTTTGGACAATGTTAAAGTATTTTGAGTTTTACATGTTTGTTTTGTAATTATTAGGATAATTAAAAATTACTTTGTTAAAAATAAATTAGTTTGCACTGCACTGATAGTTTTACATTGGTTTGGTATTTTGGTTGAAAAGGCTGAGGATGGTGGTAAGAACCCACAAGTGGAAAGTTTAAATTGTGTTTTAAAGTTTTTCTTTTCTGCAGTTCTTGAAGCTGAAAGCAGAGCGCAGCTGGCTGGCTTTTACATATCAATGGTAAAGGTGATCAGTGAAAATGCTAATGAAGAGTGTGTAGCCTGCTTTGGAGAGAGAAGCAGGCAGATAACTGTATCCAGTTAAGGTTAAAGGTAATTGCAAAGGAACTGCTTGTAGCCTGCTTTGGAAAAAGAAGCAAGCAGATAGGGGTAAACAGTTAAGTAAAGTCAAAAAGTCTCTTTTTACCCTGTTTCAGTCTGATACAAGTCCACTCAGGTAAATGTTCAAGAAAAATAATTACCTTCTTGGATAAAGGAGACAGTGATTGGGGGTAATGACTCTATTTAAGAGGTACATAGAAGGTAAGTTGACAGGTATTGATGATTCAGACTCCAAAACAGGAGTAATCATGTCTAGGATTTCTCTAACTTTTTGAATGTTAAAGTGTGTAAACATGCAAAAGAAACTTCAAAAGCTGACTACCAAATAAAAATGGAGTATCCTAAAAATCAATCCTGTCAAGTTCTCCTTGCCATTCCTAACAAGCCATACACAAGGAAGCGTCAGTGCACACCTAATACACATTTATCTTCTCTGCCCAGCTGGACCTCACAGGTCATGGTACTATGGAAACTGCTCCCAAGAACTTAAGTCCTGACCTTTACCACTTCAACACACATCACACAGCCAGGGAGCCCAGACAGAAATGTCCAGCATGAAGCCTTTGGCCAGGTTTCCTCTCAAGTCATTTGCAAGAGCCAGCTGGTTGGCCCCCGGCATTTACCTGTCCCTGGAGAGGGAAGTTTTGCAGCAGATCCATGGGCCATGCTGCAGACACAAGGTTGCAACTGCATAGAAGCTCAGGATATTTTGTTGCTAAATTTCACAGTGACTCTATACTATCTCCCTCTCTGCCCTGCTCCTCTCCCACACCAACTGGCATATTGGTGGTCACTATGTCCACCTTCCTGTAAGGGCACTACTGGGTTTTACTTTTAGAAAGGAAGTCTGTTTTATGTACTGAAGAATAACCAGGTTTAGCTGGGGTTCCTGAGTGTTAAATGAGACAGCCCAAGAGGCGGGCATTTGATCAAGCTTTGTGAAACCCTAAGCAGAGAACCCACATGACTCAGACACTGAGAAAATAAATGTCTGATGTGTTAAGCCATGATTTTTTTGTAATTTATTATAAAGAATCAGAAAACTAAAACAAAATCAAAACCACTATTAACTACTCCAATTTTATATTATAGGCTTTATAGAACTGATAATACTGGAAAGAATATTTATAAACTTCCTTTAAGAATGTCAGTTTTGTTGATTTTAATAAAAGTGTAGTTTATTTATAATTTTACAAATTAAAAACTGTCTTGTAATAAAATATATCTAAAACATTCCCAAAGTGAAAATAAATGAGTTGCTAAAATTCTACCAACACTTTCTCAGAATTATCATCTTATCAACACCACTTTCTGTTGAACAAAGTAATCAGAATTACTGCAATTAGCTGCAAAATTAACCAACACTTCCTTAGACATAAAATAAGAGATTATCTACAGGTGAAAGTATTATATCCATTCACTTTCTTTCCCTTTTAGCATCTTTTTAAAATAGTCAAAATTAATTGGGAATAGTAAAAGAGGGCAATATTTTAATTTTTTTGTAGGTGCATTTGAAATGTAGAAGTGACTATACATTTAATGTGTGTGTGGGGGGGTGGCTGGGGTTATATTTACACTGCTCTTATTCCAGAAACAATTTATATTTATACTGCTCTTATTCCAGAAACAATTGACAAGAATACATGAAACACAAAATATGGAAGGAACAGTTTGTTTATTGTACCTAAAGAGTTAGATGATAGAAACTTACTCAGATCAAAACCAGATCTATACAGAGAAATACTGTCATAGGACTCAATTTTATTTAAGGATCAAACACATTATTCCCTCTCCTTGGAACATGTATTAATGTTGATAGTCTTTCAACTTCTGCAGTTATTTCACATACGTCAGACATACCTTCCTTCTCGAGCCTTTATTTGAGTCATCCAAAACATTTACTTTTATTAGCGGGTGGAAGTTAAAATTTACCTTGGCAGTATCATAGTGTGAATAATATTGAATTAGGTCTGTTCTAGGGCTATTACTAACATGATTTTCTTTGAAAATGCACATGTACCTATCTACATCCTCATAATTACATATTTATTATCCTGGATGCTGGTACCTAATCCTGATTATATTTACTGTTTATATATAATGTCTTTATATTGCAAATCTAGTTACTAAAATTATTGCACCTTACTAAATGTATGCTAGTTTACTGGCCTTAAAGCATTTTAGAACCTAGTTGAAATGACAAAACCTTTACTCATAGAAATTAAAAAAGTCTACAGTTAATTAATCAGCATGATTTCAAAGAGTAAAACTATGTAAGTTAACCATGATAAGAGAACCAAGTATATAGATTTCAGTGGATAGAACTAAACAAGTGAGAAAAGAAGCCTGGTATCATAAATGCAGGAAGGGAGAGTAAAAGTGACTACATAGAAAGGCGTGTAGGTTTGTGAAAGACAAGAACAGCCTGAGAGGCAGGGATCAGCTACTAGAAATTGACTCCTGTGAGAAATTTCTATTAGACTTTTCATTCTTCATGAACGCCTATGTCATTGACTAGAAAAGTTTTGTTAGTAGATAGTTAATTTATCTCTCTGAGGACAAAAGATAAAGGATACATACCTGTTTGGAAGATAAGAATGTAAGATCTTAAGAGAGCCCTGATGTTGTTATGAAACTATGCATGTTCCCTGATCTTTGCTCCCTTTGTGAATTTTTCTCTTTTTTGCTTGATAACATGAGATGTCTAGTCCTGTGCCACAGGATTAATATTTTGAATGTATGTGCCATTTGCATATTTCAGAATAATGACTCACTGAAAACTCAAAAGATCAAGTAGGATTATATAACATTCTTAAAATATTAAAACCTACACACACTTTAAAGCATCTAGTAAAATAGTTGTTAATCTCTCTCACTAATAATCATCTGCTTAGATGCAGTCTATGAGAGGAAAAGGAAGCAATAAATTTGACCCTAACTTACCACACATTTTAATTGCACAGTACTCCCAGGGGGTGTCAGGGTCAAGAGTATAGCACCATGGCCTCGGCCTGCCATCAGGATTGCGGCAGTAATTATCATCAAAGCCCTTGTCGGGATATCTGCAAACCACACCAAGAAAAGTGTCACGTAAATCTGCCTGAAAACACCACCCAGCCCGAGACTTCAAAATAACTTTCAACATTACTGGAAGCTGCAAGTGAGGGCAAGGGGGGAGGAGTTTTCTGTTTTGCCTTACATAGACTGCTAATCATTGATTAAAACTATTAACTTACATATCCTACTAAGTGTAGAGCAGCATTGCCTTTATCTACAAATTAGATCTGATTGGTACCCCTCTAACAACTGATTTCCCTTCTTACTGCACCCAACAAAGGATAGATGACATACATATGACCTCATAGAGAATATTCATTAAGAAAGCAGACCTTCTTCAAGGACAGACTTAAATTTCAAACTGAAAAGTCAGGTTTCAGTTGCTCTGTTACTAATGATAGCTCAATGATAGCTCAATTCAGGTCTTGTCCTAAACCCAGCAGAAGAGACAAACTCCAATATACCACTTTCTCTATATCCTCCTCCCTTTAAATGAACAGTCCTGAATCAGTGGCTTCATATTACTTGCTAACATATCCCTTCAGCTCCCACTTAAAAGATAGGCGATTCACTTAAAAATAAAGCAAAGATTTAGTTTCATTTAGAAAAATAACAACAAAGAGAAAGAAAGAAGAAAAAACACATTTCAGCAATTTCCAAAGAAAAGCAGAGGTGGAATTTCCACTGTGATCATTTGTACTTTTATTCTTGGAAATGTCTTTTCTTTCATCAGTTGAATCAAAAGAAGGGGTCAGAGTAGATGTATCATTTAATCATGTAAGCTCAAAACTTACTTCTGAAAAGTTGATTTGGTTTCCTAATTTCTCTAGATTTGCATTTTCAAAATAGACAGGGATAAAGCAATTTAAGAATCATGCTTTACCTTCCATTCCTTTCCTATAGGCAGGACCTGTGCCATAATGTTATATATAGGTTATTTTATCTAAATCAGTGAAGATTTGGCTCTGAAAGACCTTGGGCTTGCATTTAGCATTACTGTTTCCTTTCCCCAGCTTGGATTTGTCTAAATGAATGGACTTCTTTCTACTATGGAAGAAAAAGAGGAAGCTTTTGTTACTGCTTCCAAGTGTTCAGGATCATGGCCATTTCTAGGCCTCTGTCTAGTCAGCCATCTAGTGGAAGGTGTAGCTAATGTTCTCATGTATAGCACCCTAAACCCCTTTGCCCCAAGATGATCTCCTTCAAATATAATGGTTCCAATAACTCTATCAATAAAATCTTGAATATTCAGGGGAATTCTAAACCTTATGTTCATCCATTTTCCAAAAAACACTATGTAAGGAGAATTTCCATAGCAGTTTATCATGGAGCAAATACAGGTTATAATAAAAAATAAAAATCATTGGAAACATGACTTGGTGGTCTTTTACCTTTCTGGCAAGTATTTATGTCGGTGTGGTGTCTGATGATCCCAGCGTTGACAAATCTTGCCTGATTCTGTGCGATCCATGGGACCTCGATAACTTTCTCCATTGCAGGTCATGCATTCTACTAATAAAATTAAAGTACAGCATATTAATTTCTTCTGGAAGCAAAACCAAGAGCACCACTATTCCATTTAAAGAACAGTAAATCACCTGATTAGTAGAGATTTTTAGAGAAACTTACATGCCATGATAACTTTACATTTGGGTCTAATGTCTATAAATAATGGCATAAAATGCTCCCCACAGACGTCTTCATATAGCATAAAGGTCATTTTTGAAGTTAGTGTCATACAAATTTAATGTAGGGCCAGGATGTTGCCTTTCAATTTGTCAATAACACCCCAGAGATACACAGAAAATGGAAATAGAAGATACACCTTTGAAGTCTGTCCCCTTATTATTCTGAAATACATAGAATCTCAGTATATATACTGCTAGCAAAATAGTGTGTCTCTCTAAACTTTCACCCCTAGATATATTCACAGGCAATACACAATTTAAATGAGTACATGTCATATCCCTATGTTAATGCAAAAATCAAGACCAGATAGATTTGAAAAACAGCTTTGGACAAAAATCTGTTTCTATGCGAAGAACAGATATTTTATATTATGACTCTTATCTGTTAGTGAACATCCATATTGGAAAGGCTGGTTTACATTCTTCTCTAGGTTAAGGTAAGTGACCTGCTATTGAACTCATACTCACTGTTTTAAAAATGTTTAAGTTGATATAATTTTGCAGGATCTTACTGATGATTTCTGTGTGGTTAATTAATAGTTCTAACTGCCCTTTTATGTTACACTGAAAACTCTGAATCATATCAACTTGCTGAAATGAGACTTCTCAAATGGACAGGTTGATTTGTAGCACAGCAGACATCCTGTGGAATAAATCATTGCTTGTCTTTGCTACGAATCCGGCAAACTTCCCCAAACACATCATTTGTATTGTGATCACTGATCATATAATGTCATCTGAATTGGGGGAAAGATATAAATGTCTAATTTTGTCTACCAGAATCTAGTCTAGTGAATAGATTTGAAAGAAGAAATTACTTTGAAACTCTGATTTTTATAGAATAGGATATTTACTATTAACATGCTTTTGCATGAAACTAACATGATCCAACTATTTCTTTCATGTAGGTTACTCTATGAACTAAGACAAGAGATCAGTTCAGTTTCTTTTTATTTTATGTTGGGATTCCCCAGACTACATTCTGAGAGACCTAACTATTAAGTAAAGGGGGGGCCTAAGAGAACATTGTTAAAGGTACACTATATGGCCAGTTATTTCCACATTGAAGTGTTCAATATAGTTTACATATTATATGTCATCTTTCCATTTGAAAGTGGTTCAAGTTTATTTTGTTCCCTTTTTTAAAAAAACAGAATTCAAGGTTTGATGTAATCATAAAAAAATGAGTTAGTATTTATAATTACAATTCTCCCTTTCATATGATAGTCTTCAGATATAAGTATCTGCATGTATAAGTTCTAAATTTATAGTGTACTCAGGAATCAGAAGATAATTACTATGTAGCCTTCAGCAAATGTAGTTTATAAGACTATATCCCTTAATGAGAGTGAATGATTCTTTTAACAGAAAAGCTGTACTATGGGGACTATTATAAGACAACTTCTCTTGAATTTAGGGTTTTTAATTTTATCAGGGAAATAGTTATAGGAATGAAATAGGGTAATTCTGTAAAAAGACTACTTTCCAAAATGAGTGTGGTAGAATCAAAGCTTATCTAAATATTAACTCAAAACATTCACTTTAATGTCTGATTAAAAGGTAAGTTTTGAGTCAGTGAATTGGATCTAGAACACTAAGACCACACTCCCAGAGGATGCTGATTCTACTGATTCATGGACATCCTTGAGTGGCAAGTTTAAAATGTGTTTCAGTCTAAAACTTCCAAGAGTTTGGCAGTGATACATTTTCTTTGAAGAGAATGGATTTTATTTGGATCTTGAAGGATGGATGGGTTGAACAGCAATAAAGAGCAAAATAACTAACATAAAATGGAACCAAAACATGAATTAGTACTTATGTTAATATGTGAAAAGTATGGGTGCAGTTGAAAAACTAATGGAACTTTGAACAAAAATATTAATTAATTAATTAATTATAGCAAAAATGATGCTGTATTTTGAAAGGCAATTAGTTTTGCAGTGATAATTCTAACACATTCCTTATGGTGAATTGAACTTATATAGTAATATAGCCTTTGGCTACTCATTACCTTTAACATCTAAGATAATCATTTAGTCCTTGCAGTAAGGAAAACAAATCTCAAAGAAGTTTTAAGGAACTTACCTAAAACAGAAAATATCAAACCTGTTCCAGGAACATAGGTTTTCTGACCCATAGTCAAGTGTTCTTTCAATTTTCCTAATTGTCTTTCTGTCCTACATATTTTGTTTCCTATCTATTCTAATTGATCATTCTTACAGACCGACTCAGAACAATCTTAGAAAGTCCTCCCTTTCCAACATTGTTCCCATAATCCTCTGTCTTCTTGTTTACAAGAGGTTGTCCTCCTGTCGGATTCTTCCACATTGGATGATGGGGCAAGGGGGCAAATAGAAAGCAATAGGTGGTCACTTTTCCAAGGCTAAAAAATTTGTTTTATCATATCACTGTATCAAACCATAATATTAGTCACAAACATCATCTCAAGAAAATAAAATTTTAAACTCATAGTTACTTTTCAAACTTCCAGAATCCTAAGAATCTTCCAAGTTTTCCTAGCTCAAAGTCAAGCAGTAAAGGTGGAAACCAAGTCCACATACCCAGGGAACCAGGCAAAAGCTTGACCTAAAGAAGAGTGCAAGAGGGTGGGAATTGTCCCTCCTACACCTTTTCTTCTGGAACCTCTCTATTGTCACCAAGATATTTTTTAAACACTGAAGCAAGTTCTTTCCCTCTTTAAAAGGGAAAATACTCTCCCAGGTTACATAAACTCAAGTGAAATAAATGTTTCTACTCATAAGAAGAATATTTCTTCAAAATAGGTTTCTGATCTAAATGATCTAAAATAAAAACTGCACATATTTTGTATATAACTAGAATTAAAATTCTTCCTTATCAAACTAAGCTAAGCTAAAAATTTATTATCTTTCAATTTTCTCAATCATAAAACCACAAGTGATCTGAGTTTAGAGACTGAAAGAACTATTTTAAAAGTATCTCATAAGCAAAACTAAGCTAATCATTAATTACTTCAGCAAACTTGAATATTTACAATCTGAATAGTCTCATAAATCCACCTTTATGTAGTTTTATTTAAACCTTTGTTTTAAAAATTTCTCCATAAGAGTATGAAAATACAGTTACACAAAGTTATGGTGTATTATTAGGAATTTTAAGTATAAAAAATGACTGACTGAATAAAATGTATTTGCTTGATTATTTGACAATCATTACATGTCTCAGCTTTCCCTAAACTATTAATGTTACATAAGTGATGTTTCTTTACAGATGATGTAAGATTCTAAATGTGATAAAGGAATATTCATTTTCTTTTGGAATGCTGAATGTATTTTGAAGGTTTAAGTTACAAAAAAAAAACTTATTGTATATCACATGTATTTCTTTTAAGAACCAAAAATATAGCTGATTATTTAACCAATAGTTTAACATAGTTACAAAAATTTCAAAAATACAAGCTCTTCTACATGTTTTGATTTTTCAAAAGAATGGTTCAAAAGCATAGATTTTTTTCTCCGTTATTCTAAATATATAAAATGATTTGATTATTTTAGCCATACTACTTTATTCATGTTATAATATTTAGAATTTGCCATTTAACAAATTAATATCAACATATAAAAATGCTTCACCCACCATACCACTTAAACACTCTAAATTTTGAGGTTTTTCCCTCACATGTGCATTTAATAGGAATTTGTATCACAGCTACACTACTTTGTATATCTTGTATTGTCCATTTTATAGAAATAACTTTTTTTATTAATGTATTGACAATACTTTTAAAAAAATCCTCTTCATTAAAATCCTGCTAACCTTAGTTCATGTTAGTGTAAATTTAAATATCACAGCTCAATTCACACTTCCTGTAATATGTTTACCCAAGAGGGCAGGTGGTGGTTCACTTCTCTCATAGGAGGGTTATACTACTATTGTCAGACCCTTAATTGTTTCCAGAAAGAGCACATCTGCAACCTTTAGTGCCATGGTGACCAACTGCATCACTAATGAGCAATGCCCTTTTCTAAGGAAAGCACAATGACCTCAAATTATTAAGGATATTAAAGATGTACATACTAATGAGAAATGGATAACCGGAAATAGGATTTTTCTAATTACTTCTTTTCCAGCACATTTACTCTGCATTGCCTATCAGTTCATATCTATGCCAGTGTTGTCGTTTTTTTTTTCTGTTTTTGTTATTTTTTTTGATGAAAATTTGTCTTAGAAACCAGTGATTAAAAATAAAATTCCCATATGGGTTAGGAGATAACATAAGTGTTAAACTGTTTAAACTATAACTGTTACCTTGAAAACACTTGAAAACGTGAAACGTGAAAACACTTCCCCAGGTCAAATAAAACCAATAAACAAAACTCATTGCTAATGACTTTTAAACTCAGAAACAGTGAACTGGAGAGTTCCTTTAAAATAGAATTTTTTTATCCATGTGTGAATTTAAGACAAATATGAATTACAGGCTTATTCATACAAAACAGACTTGTTCATAATGTTATCACAGAACTGTTTATTATTTTTAAAAGAAAAGAAAACAAAAATTGTATAGTAAACAGAATATGATATGAAATGGAAAGTAAGAATTTACAAACAGAGATGGAACTGGCTCTACCACATGAAGTCATGAATTGTAAAATAACTAACAGAAAACAAATTCACCTTCTCTGTGACAATTACTAACAATGGCCTTTTTATCTGATAAATATCAACTTAATATTAAATGAGTATTTATAGAAGAAATATATCCAGAAGAAATTTAGTTAACAACAAACAAGATATCTTACTATTAAAATTGGACATGTTCCAGCAGTCCCTCCACCCCAAGTGCTTCAGAATTCTAACTAAATTTCTATCAGAATGGTATTCAGGTGTTCATTGGCTTTTTAGAATTCTAGTTTCTGACAAAACTAGTTCAGCAGCCAAATAACTAAGACAAATGGAACCATGTACAGTGCTGAAATGGTTACTCTTCCTTCTTGTCAGTCATCTAGTTTTCCACTGCAAAAGTAAAGACAGTGCCCTTTATGCTGTGAGACGAGGTAGAATGTAGACATGAATTTAGGGTGCCTGCCTTCAAGCTTAGGATCTGCTTAAATCTCTTCAGATACTAATCTGAACAGTATTCAAGTATAGTCTATGTATCAAGTTTTGTTCTAGTCACATTTTCACCAAAACATACACTGGGGTGGCTTCCAGAAACGCCCTCCCATTTTTTCTTCTGGATCCACATACCCTTGCCATACCATGGCAAACTAGTTTGACAAAATTTCTGCTGAAATAGGTGCTAAAGTAATACAATTAGCATTCCTCATCAAGGGCTAACTTTCCTTCAGCCACTTTCAGGATGACATTTGGGAGCAGATTTTGAGGTATATGAGCTGAAGACAATATGAGGAAGTACAAAACTTTAACTTCCACTGAGGGATGTCTCAGTCTGTGCTGAAATTCAAACTGATAATTGGCCCCACTACTTTGCATTAATCTGAGGATAATCGGTTTTAAAAACATCCTGTAAAAGTGTTCAAACAAGTATCTATAGTTGCATTTGAATGAACAATGTATTTATTGGGACTTGATTAGTTCCTGTTAACCTTTAATGTGAGTTGCGGTTCTACACAAAAGGAGGATCAGAGTGCCCCTACACGGCATTCAGGTTCATTTACCTTCTGAACACTGAGGAATGTCACAGACTTCGTAGCGTACCTCTGGATTGCTTGTGAAACACCAGGGTCCCCCTTCTTCCCCTCGAGGATTTCGACAGTAGTTTTCCTGTAGGTCTTTACCCCGATAGCTCGAAGGCAAAAAGCTAGTTTTAAAATGATAATCATTACAGTATAAGAGCATGCAACTTATTTTCGGGCTATTAACTTTCTAGACAGTTACACATTATTTACTGAATTTAGGGAAATCATTTATTCAATCTCAGTTGTACAAATATTTCAGCTTAAATTCTCTCATTTTAACTTCATAAACTTTCACTTAACTGAAATACCATATGCAGCATCATTAGGTGATTTGTCACCTGATTTGCTGAGAACCAGTCATTCTCTGATTTAAATGACATGGCTTGAATCACAGATTCAAAGCTCCACTTAAAGACAGCAAGTGATTGAGCAAAGCCCTTTAAGAGAGAACTGAAGAAACATTGCAGTCAACCTTGAAATTTCTCTATTACACTGATTATTGGAGATAATTACTTGTTTATTGCTTTTCTTATGAAGAAAAGTCCCCTTTTTTCTGCACAATTGAGAAACAGACTGAACAAAGAATCTAAAATCTAATTAAACATGGGCTCAAATTTCAGCTTTCTCCTAACTCAAGAGTCCAGCAGGTAATTTTGTCTCTCTTAACCTGTTAGCTTACCTGTACACTGAATATAACTATAATTTATCGTAAATTAAACCTTCTATGGTTACCTTGAGAAGTTCAGAAATGGCAGAACAATTGACACTAAATAAATGATATCTATTATTAAACACACTCCAGTTAGTTTTAATTTGTCAGTGAAAACCAAAATTGCTTAATTTTTTTCAAAAATTCAAATGATTTTTACTAGGCCATGGCTTGGTGTTTCAGGTTTATTTAACAACAGAAGTCCACTGATTGCAGACAATACATTATCATCACTTCAAATTTATTTATTTTTTTAAATTTTCACGAATTTGTTTTTTTCTGAATGATATATCATTATTTTACATCCTTGTTTACTTTTCCACAATATAGGATTTCTCCCCTCAGATGTGGTCACCATCCATAGTTTTTCCACCACCAAAGCCAGCAATTCTACTCCTATGTATCTAAAGTCTAAGTATGTACCCAAAGAATACTTCAAAGTTCTAATATCCTGCTTACAGTTTTGTTTCCAGCATAAAGTATTTCAACATAATATCTGAAAAGTCCAAAGCTTTGTTATTCTTTTGTACTGTTTGTGTCATTGGCCTCAATGTTACTGCATTCTAATGAAGAATGCACAATTGAGAAATAGACTGAAGTAACAAGAACAAAGAATCTAGAGTTTAACTAAACATGGATTCAAATTTCAGCTCTTTACCACTAACTGGAGACCCAGCAGGTAATATACTTGTAGATAATACTAGTAAATACATTTTTGAAAAGCTGGTTTTCTTTTTCAATATTCATTTCAACAATTCATAACATTTTATTTGTACTTCTACTTACCTCTGGGTTCTAAATAATACTGAAAGTCCAAGGATTTTAGTTTCTCATTATATATTTTCATTCAAATGAAGTTTACCTTACTGAAATTTGTATTAAAGAAATGACATTTTTTATGTTGTAACACAAAATGAATAGGAACATATATTGACCAACAAAGAACGTTTGCAATGAACATGAATATACACCAGATTTATGTTTCCAGAAAATTGTTATAGGTTATTTATCGAAAAAAGTAATCTATTGTAAGAGTATTACTACTGACCAAACATTTTCAAGGAAACTACTTAATAGTATAAACATCAAGCAACTTCAAAATGATTTCAAATAGTTTATAGCCTTACTTTAGTAACATTTTAAAAACAGGGAAAACTAAAACAGTAATTTATATATTGCCAAAAAATAAAAACTCATCATAATTTTGCAGTTACTAATAGTATTTCATTTTGAAAGAATTAGATCTTGTCTTTGTCTCAGTTCTCAGTCCCATTATTACAGAATATCTTATGTTTTTTGTGTGTGCATGTGCATTTGCTTAAAGTTTATTTTATATCATTTTGTCACTTCAAGTTTTCATTGTAAATTCATAGTGAAATAATATTTTGATAAAAATAAAACTTTTATGTTACTTATAAGCAAATGTATTAATCAAATTTACTTTAAGAAAAATCTATTATACATGCATTTTATGAAAAATCTAAACTGGTCCTGTGGAAAAAGATTTGTTAATCATAAGATCTACAGGATTATCTCTTATGTATCGACCAACAAATTATATTACATTATTCCTTATATAATTTATTTACTTTGGGGTCTGAACTTCACTTCTCCAATAAAATGATTGGAGTGAATTAGATTATACTATATCTCTAATTTGTATCCTGTTATAACAGTACATTTACTTAAGAGACAAAACAATGAATTTGGCACATCTTAAATACATGTACATTAAATATCTCCAGTTTTAGACAAGATTTTGGTCTCTATCTCTCTCTCCCCCTCTCTCTCTCTACCAGTAGATATGTACAGCCAGAATGAACTGTGAAGAGTGACTGAATCAATGAATTGTTTAGTAGGGAAAATTGAATTATAAAGGAAGGGGGATAATAGAAATCAAAGCTAGACATGGCTGACAGAAGAATTAAATTTAAATTTTTCTACTGGAATGAATAAAATGAAAAATGATGTTCTGCTTCCCACAATTCTGTATCAATGTGCATGAAATTCCTCGTTTAAGGCAGGTCAAGCAGAATAAAGAAGAGTCTGTGTCATCTCCTTTCTTCATCATTTTGTGTATATGACTTTTTAACCAGGGTAACTAGATTTTTTCTGGGTTCAGAGGTGTTTCACTTGCTATTCTTTAGTTTTTCACATTTGACCAAAGGATGAAGCCTAACCTTATTCTCTTATTCTTTTCACTGACATGTGTTCATTTAACAAGTGTTTATGAAAATCTATTGTGCTTGTCAATAGGCTTGCTCTGTAACAAACTTTTACTCACATACAAGCTATCTTTAGTTCTTTGCTGTAAGGCTTTGAGAGAGATGAAAGAAGTAATATTTGCAATTAAGTAATACCCAAATATACTTCAAAATGTAAATTAGATCTTCTTGGTGGTAGCCTCCTTTTCTTTTAATATGAAGTGTGTTCATAGGAAACTCGATCTTTTCCATCATCTGCTTCATTAATGAATGCTGGGTGGCCAGTGAAGGATATAGATGTAGATATCAGGTCACCTGATTTTCTGGTTAAGCCTCTATACTAATTTCATCATCTATCATCATCTTCCCATTAAGCCACTTGTAAAATATTTCAATTGAGGGAGTCAACAATAAATCACTCCTTTAGACAAAGACATATTTCTTTTTCCATCTTCCATAAAGGTAATCCTTAGTTAACAATTTACAAGTGTGAAAATATCAACAGCTATTCCAATGAGCCTTTAATTGATGGAAATTAAGTTTTGCTCCCCTTGAATACAAAAGAAAACCAAAAAAAAAAAGATTCAATTAATATACAAGATCTTCTCAGTGCTTTACCTTTATATCACAAGGAAATGTTAGTAAAATTGCTGACTGGACCAGGAAGTCAGTTCCCAGGGAGATGTGTTTCGTATTACTCCTCTAGCAGAGAATCATGATTGTAGAGAATATGGTTTGAAAGAAAACCTCTACTGGGTGAATCCAGTGCGCACTCCTTGACTAGGGTAGGATTGGATTCAAATGCTATTCCTTTGTTCATGATAAACTTAGGTAGATCTATTTAAATAAAATATTTTCTTCACTATGCAATGACTGGTCCCTTGCAAATCTTTTTTTTTTTTTTTTTTTTAGACTAGGTCTCACTATTTTTGCCCATGGAACTGCAGGCTCACATTGCCCAGGGTACCACAGACTCAAGCAATCCCCAGTATCAGCTTCTCAAGTAGCTGGGATTACAGGTGCATGCTAACCATGCCCAGCTATTTTTTTGGAACTAGGTCTCTCGCTATGATGTCCCCAGCAGGACTTGAACCCCGATCCCTAGTTCCTGCTGCAGCCTCCTAGGCTTACAGACACATGCCACCATGCCCGGCCCCTTGCAAATCTTTGAGAGGGAAAACCACTTATATTGTTTGTTTGTTTTATTATGAGCATAATGCTATCTTACACAAGCAGTCATGTATAACTATAAACAACTAATTTGGGAAAAGCAGTTTTCTCTCACTGAAATACTATAAAGCTGATGAGTTTAACCAATAATTAACTGGAGTTAGTTAGGACTAGATCTACTAGATCACAATTTTGATACCAGTGTGGAGCAACTAATTATATATCATCCAATTAACTTATCTCTGTTTACCAAAGTAAAATCAACTTGCGCAATTTTGCTTCCAAAAATTAATTAAATGGGGGGGGGGGAGTGAATTCATCAAGGCAAAGTCATCACCACTATTGCAAAAAACAAATCACAGCATGTGTTCTGTTGATGAGCTAAGTGTTTCAAGATCTTGAGCTGTTAAAAGAATAGGGGCACTCTGTACCCCTTGCTGGATTCAGATTTTGGCCATAACACTTAACAGTTCAGTTGTGTATGATCTTGGAGTTACTAAGGCTCTTTGTGCTTCAGTTTTATCACATATAAAGTAGAACTAAAAATCTACTCACTATGTGGTTCCTGGGACGATTAAATAAGTAGTCCTGGTAACAGACTCAAAAAGGCACTTGCTATATAGCAAACTAAATTCTTTAATGCATTCAGTAGCTTGAAGGACCTTTTAAAAATGACTTTGGGTCCTTATTTGTAAAAATAAGTCATGTAAAAATAAGTCACAAAAAAAGAGCTATATTTAACTCTAGTGGATATCAGATATCGGCTTCTCCTCCAAAATGATTAAAACTCAGGCTAATGAGCCAATAGATATTAAGTTCACTTGTATTTAAATAGCATTCATCTGTTATAATTAGCACAATTCTTAGATATTAATTTACAAAAAATAAGAAGTTTTCTTCAGTCATTAGGCAATAGGTGAAATGGGAAAGATGCCTTATCTGAGGGATGAGATTTTAGCAATGGTTCTCAGTTTTTGATGCACTTTGGGGAGCTTAAAAAAATACTGCTCCCTGGTTTTCCCCATAAACCTATGACCTACAATCATACCTACTTTGTAGGATTAGTTAACAGCTCATAGAGGCTGATTTTATTGTGCAGTCCAGGTTGAGAACCACCACAGTGAAAAGAACATCTCTGACTTATCAGTCAACCTCTCTATTACAGTGTGCAGGACTGGAAACTTCTCAGAGAAGGAAAAGTAACTTTTTATATTAGTTTCCATGAATTTTTCAAAAACACTAGTATCTGTAAGTTGATATTTTAAAATAAGATGGTAGGCCACCTGAATAATGACTTTAGTAAACTTCAGCTATATCAGTCATGAATTCATAAAAGTTGGCTAAGTTATAGAACTGTAGAATTACTCTGAAGGACTCATGTGAAATGGCTAACATACATATAAAAAAGACAGTCTATCCTCTTTTTTTCATGTTGTTCTTACCTGTGTTCATGTGGTATCATGGAATTCCAAGGTTGGCATTTGATGCCACTCTTGGTGATAGATACTGTTCCCTTATAGCTGCCTCCTTTACCAATGATGCAGTTTCTAATGTAATCTATTGGAAGAAAACAGAGAAAAATTTTTAACTGTGTACTAAGTAGAGAGGAAATAAAATTAATATTCCACTCAGGCCTTTATGTAGTTGCTATTTGTAAACTATCTCAAAAAATAATTACAAGTTTCTTTCCTTGCCTAGTAGATGCTTAATGCTTCTGCTACTATTTTCAAAATTATACATTTCAGAATAATACCCCCCAAAAAATCACTGGATTGTTTTAATTTTGTGAGCATATCACTGGGTAACTGTAGAGATTAGGTTATGTATTTAGCATAGATCAGTTCATAAATTCAACTAATCAAACAAATTTAATTTGGCTGAAATATTTACTCCAATATGCAAACCATTTTAAGAAAATGTTAAAAACAAATATTAAGTGATTTGTAAAACCTATAATGATTTTAAGGAGTTTACTGAGAATAAAATTAATTAGTTTGTCCTCACTTCAGGAAAACTGTGTGGGTTTTGTGTGTTTATATGTGTATAATAATCACATTATATTAATTAATGTTTCCCATATTTTTGCTAACATTTCATCTGCAAGATTATAGGGTAAGTAAACTGCAACAGTGTGCTTATAAATAGTAGGACATGAAGTTGTTCTCAAGCAATTATACTAAAAATGATTCTACCATAGACCATGAAATTGTGTTTGGCACATGTGAAATTATTATGATGTATAGAGATTATCTCATTTTCTACCATGAATTAATTTCAAACATCTACACTATTAACCAGAAAATCTCTGTATTTTACCAAATACCAAATCCAGTAAGACATTTGACTTGAGAAAACATTACAACAACTGAAACATTATTATTCTAAGTATAATAAATCATTATTTTGTGTGAAAGATTAATATGTAAAATTCATATTTAATATCCTTCAATTTCATTGATACAATTATTCCTTGAGAATATAATGCCTGACTTCCAAAATAAACAAATCAATTGTACTTTTAAAGATTTCCTTAAAGTATATAAATAGGAATGGAATCAACAAATAGATAAAATGAATTTTTTCACATGCTCCACATTTTATTTTCATGAAGTCATCATATAACTTGTTATCAAAGTTGTTAAAACTTAAAATACTGTAGTAAGCTCAAAATGTGCAGCAATATAAGATATATTAAACTAATAATATAAGGTGGCACTTTCTAAATTATCATGGAGATGCTCTAAGGAATAAACTGAAAAGGTAGATGATCATGTAATTAGAAGGTATTGGGGAATGCTGTCTTTATTTTACATTACCATACTAAAACTAATCAAGGCACTAGTGTCATCTATCATAATGGATGGATTGATTGCATAGTAGATCCAACATAAAATAGAGAAATCATGAGTGCTTTGGTAGCAAATTACATATAATCTATACTAAATTCTGAAATAGTGAGGAAGAAATTGGTTACCTTTATTTTCATAGAGGTCAAATTCATAACCAAATACTTTTTTCACTCCACTTGACATACTATTGAAAGGGAACCAAAGGCATCGTTTTCTTGTTTTATCAAAAACAAAGGCCCTGAAAAAAATGTCTGAATGAAAAGAAGGAATACTACTATTTATACAGTTCTTAAAGAATGGGCACATGGTTTAACCAGGGAGGTTGTTATAACAGCAGATACATTATTGCATATACATGAGTGATATTTGCTTTACCATTTTGATGTCCATTAAGAAAGAATAAAATTAAGGTTTTATAGGTGTAAATTTAAATATCAAATCAAATTCTAGCTGCAATATTTGCACGTTATTCCAAATGACTAGTAGAAAAATGAGTACCTCAAAAAAAATCAGTATGCAAAAACCATTTTTATATACTGTATACTTTTTATATACTTTATATACTGTTAACACAGAGAAAGATATGTATGCACAACTAAATATATTTGAAATATCATCATTAATTTCCAAAATAAATTCTAAAGTGACATTTCTAAAGAAAAAATCACCAACCCAGGAGATTTTCTAGGAAATAGAGATCTGAAAACAAATTTTTTGAAAAATTTGTATATTATATCCTTTCTTGATGAGTTGGAAAATTTCTAGGTTTATCAAAGGCTACAAAATCTTGCCATGAGAGTAATGTTTACTTAAGCCAATGTTTTCAAAATAGTTTACTTGCATACACATTTTAAATTAAAAAGATTTTAACATCACAGAAATATGCTTTTGATATGTCATTCTGAAGAAAATTACTAAAATTTTTCATTTTTGTAATTTTCACTCCTATCAGTATTATTGGGTTTTTTGTTTACTCAAAAATCTTTGTAAAATAGAATGCTAAGTATAAAAATCCAGTAACTGGGAATAGTAAAGTACCTGCTAAATCTTTCAATATTAAATATTTTCTAATTATTTTTGTTAGTGAGGTAACACTGGTTTGCAAAAATGTATATGACTTGGGATAATAGGTTCACACCTCCTCAGATGCATCACATCATGGTCACCACAGAAATATCCATGAACTTTTAATTAGGTCACTTGGCCCCCTCCTCCCCTTTTCATACCCCCTTTTTACCTATGTCTTTAGTAACATCAATTCTGCTATCATATTTTCAGAGTTCATTTTGTTTTCCTTTTATCAGTTCCTTTGTTTTGTTTCTCTGTAGTTCACATAAGGAAAGACCTTGGATAACTGTTTTTTCTCCTTTCAATTACTATAGCCCTATACAGCTCTACCCATGTTGTACCAAATGGCCAGAGAGATATTTCTCCCCATGTCCACCAAATCACAGATGCTTTCATAGAGTTTTGTGGGTATTTTCAAAGAGTTTTGATATATATGCCATTATTTTTTAATAATGCCAAAAATCACCTAAAAAATCTACAAAAAGACAAAAACACCTTATTTCATTTCAGAGTATAGTACTATGCCCATTCAATTATGAGTAACTTATGTATTCAGTGATTCCTAATATATTTGTGTACGTCTATTTGGGGAAGAGCAGTAAGGAGGATGATACTATTTCTGGGTACAAGAAGCTGGACTTTACACACGTGCTTTTCTGCACAGGTTTTCATATATTTGGAGATTAAAAATGATGATCAGAATATAGTAAGGAAGTATATAACATACACATAGGATATGTGAAGATTTGTGATTCAGATCACCCCTATTCTCCAATGCAGCAAAATCATTTTAGTTTCTCCTAAATAAAACAAAAGCAAAGTTCTCCTTCCCCACTCAGTAATGTTAATAAATGTGAAAACTGAGAATGAGCATTATTTCCCTCACTTATGGATCCAAAGGGGTCATATTTTCAGATTCAGGGTTCAAAATTGAAGGATGAAATGTGGTTCTTCCAGTCCCTCTGCCCTGTTCCTTGAACACTTTGGGGAAAATTCAACAACTCCAAGCTCAGTTGCCAAAAGAACATCTCCAAAAATCTACATAGTTGAGATGCTGATTGAAAATAGTTTTCTATAATTTATTTTTAACAATCTCAAGATTTGATATGAAAATTGGGGAAAGAAGCAGAATTATCATAGGGATGTATATACACAGTCAATTCCCCATCCCCCTTGCCAGGAAATATCTCTCTGAAAAGTGGCCATTTAGCTATAAAAATACTTTCAAAGGAACTGTAAATGAATAAAAAGGAGATAAATTCTCCTCTTAAATCTACTGAACATCTTTTCTGACCATGTTCTTCACCCTGAGGCCCAAAGCACTACTTTCTCTGAGAAGTCAAAGTGAATTTGGGACCTCTTGCTACTATATTATTAAAAACTGTGTTCACATCCTGTGTCACTACCAAAATGCAATGGAGTAGAATTCAAAATTTTTAGATGTCATATACAATTCTTTTTTTTTTTAATGATGAAATATGAAACAAAACAGTAGAAAGCAAAGGAAGGAAAAGTATATGAACAACATTATGGGGAGAGGGGGATGGAAGCATTTTCTCCTGACAGTTTGGAAAATGTTCACATTCATGACCTAAAACACCAAGTTTTATTCCCTAAGATCATTGACAAAGTAGCAGAATTTTTCCTGTGAAACTATACAGGGAATTTCAAAGATAAGAAAACTCTCTATTTGATTTCCTTCACCACATGTCTTTGAATTACCCCATCACTTTTCACCTAAAACTTCATCACCCTACCTCCTAACTTCTTTTTTGAAATAGTCTCTGCTGCTGACACCAACTCCTCTAGTTTTTTATCTAATTCTCTCAACACCTTTTATTTCAATCCCAAAGATAATAACTTTTGCAGTGAACTTTGGCTGTTGCCCAACTTATTCTGAAAAATTATTTCTTTTGCAAGAAAGTTTGAATGGAGTATTTTTAAATCTTAAAGAAATAATCAACCTAATAAAATTTTAACTCGTAAAGTTCAACTTTTTTATAAGATGAGAAAACATATATTCTATAACCAAAGTCACTGTTAATTCTAAAACAAATTAGTTTTTGTACTTTCCCTTACTCATATTGCCATCATCTGAGACCTACGCCCTCTGTTGTAATGAACTAAGATTAAACTTTTTATTTTAAGGACAAGTTACATTGAATAAAATACAACATGATTATTAATGGGTACATGCAATTGGAAGATTTTCGTAAGAACAAAACGAAACAACTTACTTGCAAGTGAATGGAAGTCCTTTATTCCTAATACACCTATTGGCACATAAGTCTGCAGTATCCATTCTTTTTGTTTTTGTCTTCAATAATAGGTCTTCTCTAGTTAGAGTAGTCTTTGCTGACTTTTTGAATTCATGAAGTGTGTTTCTTCTTTTCTTTTGTCCTTCTAATAATAATAATAATAATAAAAGCAGAAATCTTTTAAGGCTCATATACAAAAAAAATGCCCTTAAGGATTATCTACAAAGGTCAGTGTCTGACAAGATACTAAACTCTAGGGGTTCAGGGGGGAATGATACTTTTAGATAGTTAAGAAGAAGCCTGGGATATTATAATTAGGAAAGGATAAATAAACTCTGAGTAAATGAATACAATCACTCATCCACATTATTTCAAATGAAGGATACTTAAAAAAATTAGGACAAAGTTTGCACTAAAGCAATAAATAACATATTTTCCAAACAATATGAAAGCAAGCACCAGAGTATATCATATCATTCTTTATAATCAAATTGTTCATTCCTTTCTACAATTGGTCTTCATGTCATTTATTGATTCAGATAAGTCAGACTTATTAAGTCAATGACAGGTGAGAAATTTTGCACTAAAAATTATACAATGGATAAATACTGATGTACTCTTTAAAGTAATTCAAACTATTCATATGTTAGCCTTTCTTATTTCCTATATAAATGTTTTCTGTGCTCTTAGGCACTATTTCTTAGTACCATTGAACTGTTTATTTTGAAGTCAAGCCAAATGCTATAAATCAAATATATGTAAAGCATCATCCTTTAATGTAGTGATATCATTTTTCTTTAGAAAAGTAATCTAGAAAGCTCCTAGATAACAAGAAGTCTCTTATTCAAAAATTAAAAAACTAAACTAAAGCACTCTCATAGATTTAATCTTCTGAATAACTTTAAAGTATCAAGAATCGTCTATTTTATTTTCAGTTTTCCCAAAGTTATCCAATTTGTAATGATTATCACCATCTTCACAATGAGGATCAGAATGTCTGAGAGATTTCAGCAATAATAGGGATGACCAAAATTGTGCTCCAACTCTGTCTGGCAATTCTTCTGAACATCCTCTTAATTAAAACAGTAATACATTTATTTTTAAGATTAAGAAACTAAGACAGGAAAAATTAATGACCACTTACAAGATCAAATTCAAAATCCAGCTGGCTAGCTTCAGAATTGCTGTGAGTAAATACTTGTGATGCCATCTTTTTTTTAAGAATCCTTAGGAAAGTATGTGGAAATATACTTTGTAAATATTTTCCCAATAAGATACTTTTAGTTATAAGTAGAAGAGACATGTGGATGGTAGAATAGGAAATGAATTCCTGGTGAGATGTTTGAAGAAAAGAGAGTGAAAATTTTGTGCAGAAATTTTAGGAACATGACCAGCAGAGTGAGCTATCAAGAATAGCATCGTACATTGTTTGCCAGCAACAACTGCCTTGGTTTCCCAACATGCAGATGCTACTCACCAATGTCTACCTTAACCTGCACTCAACAGCAAATAAGAGAAAACTTGAAGTCTTCAAATAAATTTCTGGTTTTCTGTAAAACTCCAGAACACAATCTCAAGAAAAAAAATTTTCCTACAAGATTGAGTGGCTACAGTAAAGGAGATATATTTTAAAAAGATATTTTAATATAGAAATTCAATCAACCAAATAATCTGTCAACATGTTATTTATTGAGAGTGAACCAAATGCCTTGCATACTGCTAGGAGACAGATGATAATTCTGGCATTCTAACTGACTTGCCAAATGACTTTGTTTAATTACCTGAAATGCTAGTTTTCCAATTATTCCATTTAGAAAAATGAAAGTTATATTATGTTTGTTCTAGTTTTTAAAATTATAATCACAAGTAAATAATTGAAGTTAATTTGCATACAAATTTTGTTTTTGAAATTTTATACTTAATTTCTAGCTTAAGAGAAGAAAACTTATTATTCCAATAAAAGAAAAGATGTAATTCTCTCCTTCATATCTTTTTTATACCTTTTATCTCTTCCTGGAAGGTATATAAAAGAAGAGAAAAATTTTGGTTTATGCTACAGAATCATGTTAATGAGGATGAAATTCCCCACTAAGAGTGTATCCTTCTTTTGACTTAGGTACACTATTTCTAAGGAGCTATGAAATGTTTCACAGCACAACAGATTGGCATATTTCTTAGAAACAAATAGGAGTTAATAAATGCAGAAAAAATCTACTACAAACAACTGCCTGTGAATGTAGAAGAAATATGTATTTCTCAAATTCTGTTCATTAAAATTGTAGAATGTAAATTTTCCTAACATACATTATAAATGTCTACATGAGAGAAGAGCAACAAACCCAATTTTCAAGGTTAAACACAAGCATTAAATTCCAATAGGCATTGTTCTAATTATCAAAAAGTAGCACTGGAGACCATTGTAGAGAAAAGAGGTTTAGATGGGAATGCTGGCTCTGTTTAATTCTACAGATCTTCAGTTGTTCTACTGAGATGTGTTTATGTGCTCTATACCTCATAAAAACAGTCTACTTTTGTCTGCTCAAACATTTTTCCATCGCTACCTTTCATCTAAAGAGCAAAAAAAAAAAAATCTACACTGGAAAGAAAATAAAGCTATAATTAAGCTATAATTTCCCTTTACTAGATAATAAATAAGCATAAAAAGCTTGTCTGAGGTTACAAAGCTAATCAGAGGCGATGGGAACCAGATATAAGATTCCCTTCTCACTGTTTATTTCTTATGACTTAGATCTTTGCCTTATTTTCAGTCATTTCTACTAGTTCAATTACTAATTACTCAAAAATGTGAAGTTCAAGCCCATTGTATATCATGTAATCCACACATTTATGAAATTAATCCCAAATTAATTTCATCTTCAATAAAAGAAAAAATTCAAAACAGAAGTCATTCAAAATAGCATCTGAAAATAAAATTCCTTTGCTGGAAATAGCTACAACTTTCTCTTCCATATGTATTAACAACTGATGTTTGTTTTACTGAAAACAGAAAAAGAGAAGCTTAATTTGGGGAAAAAAACTCAAAATATCTTTGGATCAGAATTTTCCCTACTATTTTTTGTGCGTGACTGTTGGTTGAAGTTTATAAACAAAATAGTGAAATGAAATCAAAGGGTGAGGGATCACTGGAACTTTGTCATGCTTTCCTGTACTTTAAATTGAAATTCTTTTCCCCATCTCCCAGTTGGGAAAACATTTTGGAAGCTATATGTGCTCTACAATTCTTGAAGAACCTGAAGTCCCTATTTAAGAATGAAAATCATTTGGATTTTAGTGAAAACCTACAAACAGAAAGTAGGGTCAAATGTATCAAGGTGCTTGAAGAAAGACACAATTCTCCCTCTGGTCTCCTGGCCTCACACTCATTTCTCTCAGTACCTCATATATTTTCTTCTTTGTATGGACTAACCATTGACTTCAAAGGAAAATCATGCAAGGAAAGGATTTGCAGGGTGTGGAAAGATGCAGAAATCTGGCTCCACATATTCTGAGAAACCTACCCACAGGATTAGTGATTAACAGCTTGAAGTGACAAGATGTTAAGATGAAAGTATACAAATAATTAATGGAAGGGAATGATTGTGACTGGAGGTTTTTAAACTTCCCAAAGACAAGAATTATAAATACAAGTCCAGATTTTTATTGCTATTATCTGAGCTTGAATTCTACAAATGAAGAATCCCCCTTCCCCCCACCCCCCTTCCTTAGAAAGGGCAGCAATTTCACAAATAAAGATGTCAAGAAAGGGATTATATCAGATTTAAGTCAAATGTTGGTATTTGAAGAAGTAGTATCTCAAATATCCAAAAAGATTTACAAAATGAAGTGATAGTCAGTGTGAGATAAGGGGCCTCCCTAGATAATTCCCTCCTCCTTCTCCCCATTTCCTTATCAGAATTTCATTACTATAGAATCCTCCACCTGGTGTGATTCTTCACTCTCTGTTCCTGTCTAGAACTCTCCCTCCACACAGCAATCAAAACAGCCACACTGCAATCCAAACTCAACTCAAACGTTTTCAGCAGCTGCCTGTGATATTCAGAAGATAGACCATGGGGTTTAGGATGACATTCAAGTTTATGAATGTTACCTTATCTAAAGTTTCATAGCACAGGCACTTACTTACTACCCCAACCCCAAAGGTTAACTGATCTTTCTAATACTTTCTAACCTCCATACTTCTATCAAGTGTTCCCCTGACTTAGGTACTGACCATTCTCCTAAACAACCTGGGTACCAAGTACTCCCTAAATATGGTTTCATCTTTAAACTAGAAATGAATTCTCAACCATAGTATGAGTATTTCAACAGTTTTGTTCTGCTTTTTAATTTTACTTTGCAAATAGGTTTTTAAAGATAATTTTGGTTTATTTCTATTCTGCTTCTTCAATTTAATGAAGAGAAAAAAACAACACTATCCACTTCATTCACATAGTTTTAGGTAGAAATCTAAGTTCTATTTCTTAACTAAAATGGAAAGATAGTTAAGGTCTTTACCACCAGTGATCTCATGCAAGATGAGTCCAATAATACTAATTTTATTAAAATTAAAGTAGCTTTATTTTCAGAATTGATCTATAATAGTTGCTCAATAAATAGGTGTCCTTCCTCATTTGTTCATTTTTGCATTCCCCTGTGGGTTGCAGGATGTTAAGTGATCACTTAATTGTTCATTGCTCAGAATGGTTTGGATGTTTGTTTCCAGTGTAGGTGGGAATGGATACAGGATAATTTCATGTAGACCACCCTTATAGGTATGACTTGGGTTTACTATATTATTTTTAAATTTTCAGTAAACTATCTCCATAATATATTCTACTTATAAATGGTTATGCCATTATAGTATCCACCTTTTCTCTAGCATTGTTAGTTTACAACATGTGCAAATACTGACTGTACACACCAAAAAGTATAATTAAATCAAGTAGCAACAACAAAAAAACTTAAATATTTGAGGATACATAATGTAAAAAAAGAACATTCTTTGTATGCTCTAAGAGAGTTATCTATCCATGTTATCCATGTTTTCAATTTTGGAGATTTTTTATTTAAAAAAAATAACTAACAAAATAAATTTACCACCCAAAAAAAAGGCAGGCCCCTTTTTTGATGATAATTTTAGCATTATCCACTTCAGGAATTATCCACAACGTATCTGTAATTCCCAATTGACCTCTCCTTGCCTGCCAGCACACTCTTGGTCTGCCTTCTCCCTATACTCAGGAAACACAGTCATTTCAACATTAGCCAAAGTGAAATATAATTACAAATGTACATCTCCTGCCAAAACTTCATAATGCATGCCAAAAACAAATAGACACTGTCTATGGTTGATCTACTGTTTGGGTTTTTCATACTGTGTTCCCCTTGCATTAGCACAGATGATTTCAGGTAACTATATTCTACTCTAGACTATCAACATTTTAATATTTAAAAATGAAAGTCCTCAAAATACTAGCCATGGTTTCAATTTATGTCCTTGTACCAGCGATGTTTTGTAAGAATCCATTTTAACATGTACCTCTCAAGCATAACAGCCTGTTTGATTTGAATTAACTTTTTTAAATCTCCTCAGATATCTTTTCTAAATATTTTCAAAATGACTCTTCTCCTACAGTTGTTTTTCAAAAGAGCAACTTCACATAACAGAAGAGAGCCAGGTAGATTGTAGGATTTTTCTTGCCACTTAGTAAGATTCTGAGATTTTTTTTCAATCCTTGTATTCCATCAGAAAGTAGATCAGAGATCTGATGAATTTCATATCTCAAAACATATAGCCAGTTTGCAGTTTGTATTGCAAAAAGACATGTCTACCAGCTGGACATTTGTTCCATTCTTTCATCCCCTTATACCCACACATGGTGCTCACTATCTTCTCCCATTGGTATCCCAGCCACTACTGTGATAATACAGTGATAATACAAACAAATGCAGATGTTTCCTCTTGTCCTAATAATAACAAAAAACTTCCCAAAGCAGCAAATAAAATCTCTAAACTTCTAGGTGATATGAATACCCAAATAACTTTTTCCTAACCTGTAACTCATGGGGAAAACTGGGGACTGAGAGGAGCAGTTCTGTAGCTTTAATGAAAAGTCACACATTTTTTGCCTTCCTAGCACACTGCAGTTTCAAAAAGGCAGGCATCCATACCCAGACAGAATGAGGTTTTAGGAGAGAGACTTTCTCCTTCATTTTTATAACATGCATATACACAGAGTTTAATCTGCCTTTTCCAAATGAAAACCTGTAGAAAGTCATAATTTGACCCTGAATGTGAGTGATGTATGGTAGTGGATTGTCATGGAAAATTGTTCTGGAGAAGAAAAAAAAAGCAGTCCCAGCTGTACTGACCATCATTCTTCCCTCTTCAGCCCAGCCCCTCTGCTTAGCTTTAAACTTGTCCAAACCAGCAAAGTTCCAGTCAGTGGTCTCACTTCATTCCTCTCCCATGGTCTACAACTATTAGACTAAGGGAGACCATAGTCTAATGGGGGGGGGGGGGGAGGCATGAGCGGGCGGCACAGACAAACTCAGGCTGTTTATCATCATCTAAAATGTTTTCCAAATAGGAAAAGTATGTCAAAAGAAAACACACTGAGAGATTTAAACAACAGATCCCATGCACTGGTTTAAGAAGGAATGCTGGGAACAGGGCAATGGGAAAGTATTAGAAAAAGGAAAGGTTAGCAAGAAAAAGTTAAAATAACAGTAATAATGAAGAGAAAACTAACCTGCATAGGGAATGGCCATGGGAAGCAGGAGGAGATGCAGGAGGGCATGCTGCAGCAGCAGGACTGGCAGAAGTTTGGTCACCCACATGGTGCTGCTGGATGTGCTGGCGGATCCCACTGCAGATGCCTGGGTGAAAGAATCCTGTTCCGACTCAGGACCTAAAGAGCCAGTCGTCTCTGAGCTGCTTTTTATTGCGATGAGCTAAGTTTGTTGTGTGATTAACTGGAAAGATCTAGGTCTGAACTCCCTCTTACGGTAAGAAACTGTTTAACAGCCCTCCACTCTCTCATCCACCCCCCCTCCTTTCCTCACTATCCACCCTCCCCAAAACACCAAACAGATCCCAGCTCCCCCCCCCCCCCCCCTTAAGAAAGAAACTTACAAAGAAAAGGTCACCTGGCCAGAGGCCAGCGTCAATTTGGAAGCTGGAGCTCCAGATCCCTGTGGCTCCTATCTGAGTAGTAGGGAAGGGAGGAGCAAGGCTCTCAATCCAATAGCTAAATCAAGGCACAGGCAGAGGACCAATTCGTTAACTTCAGACAGAAAAATACATGTGTTTACATATCTATTTAGGAAAAGAGGAAGGGGAAGCAGCATAAGAAGAAAGCAAAGAGCTGTCTTTCAGTCTAATGTGCCTTAGCAACTACTCTGTCAAGTTTCACTGCTAGAGCAACCTGAGATTCCAATTTCTGTCAGATTCCTTAGGCTGGTAGGGACCAGGCTGCGGAGCGCTGTAGGTGAGGATGTAGAGCACAGGTCAGTCCAGCTCAGGTTAGGTAAGAAAAGTGTGTAGTGTTGTGGGGTAAAAAAATAAATTAATCTGTAAAATAAAAATACCCACGTGTCAGGAAAAGTACCCCTGCCCTGTGGGCTCAGAACAGGCAGCTCTTTTCAGAAGCTGTGCTAAACTCTGCAATCATACAGACATTACCCAAGTGCATTAAAAAAAAAAACAAACAAAAAAAAACTGATTTGGATCCTGTGATAAAATCTGGTCATGCTCTTTCTTAAAGTCTAGAAGACTGGGATTATCCACTCTGTTTTAGGAATCAAAGGTAGTATGAAATATTCTCTCTCTCTCTCTCTCTCTCTCTCTCTCTCTCTCTCTCTCTCTCTCTCTCTCTCTCT
>PVHY01018326.1:0-29461 GCA_004024945.1 Uropsilus gracilis
GGGAAGTACATACAGGATTGTGGTGAGGGTCACAGCTGTTAGGGTGGTGGGAGGAATTTGAAACTACCTGAGGGAGATATCAAATGCCATTTTGAATTAATAATGGAATAAGAAAATAAATAAATTGAAACATACATACATAGCTGATAGAGGCATTTACTGTCTCTAAAAATGAAATTATTAGATATAAATATAACAAAATATGTGTAAACTTGTATTATAAAAACTACAGAACACAATACAGAGTCAAGATATTATTGCTTCAACCTGTAGTCTACATGTGAAATTTACATGACTTTAGTTTTTCAACACATTGCATATTTTAGATAAAAATCACAACGTGAAAACATGCCAATGCGGTACAGATTTTCTTCCAAGTGCACTTGTTGAACATGTTTTTTATTGTTCCATGGAGAACAGCATGTAGCAGTTGGATGCTGTGAATCTGCTTCTTGCCTCACTGCGGCGAGGGACCTTCTCAGTGTAGGTACAGATAGTCCCCTAACAATGCAACACTTCTATACTTGGTCAGTAGGAGATACAGTAGTGTTGGGAGCTGTGTGTGCTCTCATATTGGCCTGCCTTGATAAAGCCGTTGAATGTTTGCCTAATTGGAATACCACCTTCAGGTAGAGTAGGTTTGGCCATGACTTGAGAAGTTTCAGGTGAAACCCCTTTGTTGTTGATTGTTTGTTGGTAACTATAAAAGTCTGGTGCAAAATAAACTGGGGCCAGAGAGAGAGAGAGAGAGAGAGAGGCTGTGAGCAACTTCTGTTGGGGTCTTCTTGACTCAGTGTTAATCCTTATCCTCCCCCTCAGGACCATTCAATTACATCTTGGCTTGTTCGTGACACAGTAGAGAGAAAACCACTGAGACATAGGATGCTGGGATTTCAGAACTCACTAAGTCTAAATGACATTTCCATCGCTAAACCTATTCTCTGTATTGCTAAAACCAAGACAGAATATCGATTTTCTTCTAAATCCTATTCTGTTAAGCTAAATGAATATCAAAAAGTCACAGAACAGTCATAAAAATGTCTAGTTTTTACTAATACTCTTATTTACCTAACACTAATAATGATAAATAATGTTACTGAACATTTCTGTAAGGACATAAAATGATAAATCACGGGGCATCAAAATAAATAAAGAAATATAACCTATTCTAAAGACAATAAGAAAAGGATAGGATATCAATTTACCCCAAAATGATAAATGAGACAATTTCTAACAGAAAAATTGGGAATATTTTTATAAATACAATCAATATTATGCTAAAACTTTTAAATGGGAAGAATTGTAACAATCTGCATGTTGTATTTGAAATTTGTTTTAAATTACCATCATCAAAAATCCAACATTATAGTTCATTATATGGTGGAGGTCTGGGGTGCCTTGGTGCTGCATGTGGCGTGGTAACATTCACCTAAGTGGTGTAAGCATATACCTCTAAGTTAAGAGGTATATGCTTATTCAGTGTTGTAAACCCATATTACCTGTATAAAAAAAATATCAACATCAGTCAAGTTGGTCTTTTGCATATATAGAATCCTTCCTACTTAAGATTCCAGAACTTTAATTTGCAAGGCATGTCCATCTAATATCACCCCATACAGTGGATTTTTAAAAAGAACAAAAATAGATAGCTGAAAAGCAATAACTGTTTCAGAACAACAGTAAATAATTGCTAATTCATTAGAATGTCCTTTTATTTGTTAGCCTGCATTGCTGATTACAAAGAAAATTTTATTATAAATCAGAATAGATGACAGGTAAATAGACTCATGAAAATTGTAATAAGTCATATTAAGAAAAAGAAAAAAGCTCTAGCAAGTAATGAGATATTTGACACAATTTTGCACAAGTATAACTAGAAGATCTAGTGATGCATATTGTAGCTAGCTACAATGGGACATTCATCTTCTGGCCTTCAACAGATAAATTATTTTAAATGAAAACTATCTTATACGCAAATGGTTAGTGTTGAAATGAAAATCAATAAATCTTTTCCAATATTCTAAATAAGTAATGACTACAAAAGTGTTCTGTGACTAGGACATTTGAAAATAGCACACAATAAGTAAAACTGAGATTACTTAGAAAATGCAGCATTACTCACTCATTGTCTCTAAACCCTAAAAAAGGTAAACTCTAAAGATAGAATTCTTCCCATATCTCTCATTTAATCATGTTTCTTAAAATATAAGTTCTCAAAGCAGTAATCACTTTAAAAATATAAAATATACCAACTTTAAGTTTTATAAAATTTATATTGGGGAATTTTTTATTCTTATATTCCACTCTTTATATTAGAAGTTGATTTGTCTTAGGTGTTTGTTGAGGTCCTTATAATGTGAATTTTCAAAGAATTTTGATTAAATGTTATTAATATGGCTAAGGCTTGACAGTTACATGACATCAGAAAGAAAACAATTTCTTCTCTTTTTAAATTAATCTGACATTGGTTTACAAATTTGTATTTGATTTAGACATATAGAATCAGAGCCCTCAGGTATATTTACCATGCCACACTCACCACTAAAGCACCCATAATCCTCCACTATAGTTCACTGAGCACTCTTCCCTCTTTACTCTCTCCACTGTCCACTTTGTAACCTCAATTCTGCAGTCACACTTCTAGGGTTTGCTATTGGTTAGATTTTGTTCCACATTTTGTTTTGTTCCTCTATAATCCACCTGTAAGTGACATCATTCAGTATTGTCTTTCTCTTGATTAATTTTTCTTACTTTAAGCCACTTCCAGTTTTATGCATGTTGTTGCAAATGGCAAAAGTTTATAATTTTTTAATAACTGAGCATTCTATCGTGTATATATACCACATCATAAGACAGGCAGGGATATGCTAACCACTATCAATGAGGGACTTATATACCACATCTTGTGAAGAAAATTTTAGAGAAAATCATGAGCATGTTTTCCCAGAATTAACTGTATCTATATTGATACTGATATCAATACCTATATCTGCATGCATATACACCTAAACTTTAACTGTAGTAAAATTGTTTCTCTAAATGTGTGCATTTGTGTGTTCATATGTATATCTATCTGTATAAACTATAGCATATAATGTCTTATTTTTAAGACTAAGCTAAAACTGATTTAAATCATATTTCAAGAGCCAAGAGAAAAATAAAGCACACACTTTTATCTAAAATCTCATCAAGATCCAATTGAATATAATATATTTACTATAATTGATATTCATGACCAAGAGCCAATTATTCTCAAAATTTTACTATATTTCTACCAATGAGATCATATTAGTTCTTCCCCATCACTTACTAGCTATTTAATGCAGAAAGACACAAAATTTGAAGGACAACTCCATTTGTTGACATCATTTGCATTTATAAGTATGACACAGTTTATTTGAATCTATGAAAAATTATTATGCAACATTCATTAACATACATAAAATATTAAATTCTAATATAAAATTTTAATTTATTTCTTTTTAGTATAAAATATAATGAAAATTGCTGACACCTTTAATTATGATATGATATACTAATATTATATTTAAAATAAAATTTATACTAAGCAAGGTCTAGTATATTAAATTGTGAGTGCAAGTTGTGCTCTTGGTTAACTTATTTATACCCTCCATCCTTGGAGGGTCTATTATAGTAGCAGATCGTTCAAGTTTAAATGAATTGCAAACTATTTAAAGAATGTGAGATGAAAATAACATTGCCAGAATCAGTCAATCCTGTGGAGACTCAATAAAGAAAATTAGCACACCCACTTATGACTCTGCTTATCAGATCATGACAAAGACTATGTTAAAAAACATTCGAATAGATTTTTGTTTGAATGTAAACCTATACTGTTTTAAATTTAAGTTTAGTTTAGTACATTTAAAAAAATTCCCATAGTGCTATTTGTGTAGTAAATAATATGCTGATAAAGCATCACTTCCCATTTATCCAAAAATATATAGAGATTTTGAGATTTTACTAGTTACATCATAGACTTTTAGTTATAGATATTTCTTATATGATCAAACAGAACCTTAGTTTTACACTCAAACATATTTGGAGTGATTTTATTTCTATTTATAAATTTAAAAATATTCATGAACTTGTAAAAGGGCATTAAATGTACATAGTAATATAAAAATATTTAGAAACTAGTATTGCAACTAAGATCATGATCATGAAAACTTGAGTTCCAAACTGCCACAGAAGGCTTTTGGCTCATCTTTCCAGATACCAAGCCAATAATATTTATTTCAAGGTTTGCTTAAAAGCTGACTCTGTTTTGGCCACTTACCAACATTAAAGCAACTGATAAAAAATATTAGTTCTTTCACTTATTCTTTAATTTTTAGATGAAAAAATGCATGATAAATTTTAAAACGGTGCAGAGCAAATCTCCAAGCTATAAGAGTTTTGAAAAAGTAGATGAAAAACATTAGCCTATTTAGTCTGTATCTAAATAAAGATAAATATGATTATTTGTTCTTCAAATTTGTCTGCATCATTCAAACTTTCTCTAATGAGTATTCAACAGTGTTAAATTGAACTGTATTTATTTAAGATCACATGAATGAGAAATAAAATGGATTGCACTAATTTCCAATTATTGAAACAACTTTGCATACATGCCATTTTAATGTAGTTTATATTTTTATATACCCCAAGATTCTAAGCAAGTAGATTCTAATAGATTTTAATAATTATATATGCTATATGATATATAATATGAAAAAATATTAAGAATTTATATCTGTTTTCATGAGAAATGTTGGTATGTACCTTTCCTTTCTTGTAATGTTTCTGGTTTTGGTATAATGATAATGTTGGCACATAGAATGAGTTAGGATGAATTCTTTCTACATCTGTTTTCTGGAAGATACTGTAAAGAATTGGAATAATTTCTTAAGTAGTTACTAGAATGTATCAATAAGCTCATCTTAGTAGATCTGATGTTTTCTAGTCTAGATTAATATTGATTCAAATTATTTAGTCATTATAGAACCATGCAGAATTTTCTCTTGTGTGAGTTTTCATAGCTATGTCTTAAAAGAAAATGGTTCATTTCATTATGCTATCAAATTTGTGGTCTAGATTTGTTCATGATATTCATTTACCCTTTCAGTGCCCACATGAGTAGTGAATAGCACCTTATGTCTTCCTTTTTTTTTTCTTTTTCATATTAGTTTCATTGACTTGTATTTTTTCCTGATTCTTACTCACATTTCAATTCTTTACATTACTGGTTATGTCTTTTTTCATAGTCAGCCATTGTGAAGTTTCCCATATTGGGTGTTGAATATTTTCAAATTGCTATTAATAATCTTAAATTTTATCTGTGATGAATTTCAAGTGGTTTCAAATTGTGTTACTTAAAAACAATTTGATCATTTGGGGTCTTGACTTTAAACTTTACTAAGTAGGATTAACATAGTGTTCAGAATAGATGTTAACCCCCCCCCCCCCACACACACACATACACTCTGAGTGTTCATCCAAGTATGGTTCCTGCTTACCTTGTGAGAACAGGTACTATTCAGTTACCTGTGTAAATTCTCCTTATATTTCCTTCTAATCCCTTTCAGAGGCTATTTCTCAGACTTCTTATTGGATTCCTTACTTTATTCATGGATTAATCAGTACTCGACTGCATAAACAAGAAGCAACTTCTACAGATCTCCAGAATCTCTAGTTTTCTATCCTACAAACTCTAGATGCCTGAGACACTCAGTAGCTGATCTTTTTCTCAAATTTCAGGGTTTCTCTGAGTTTTTCTTGGGTTTCATTCTTTCTATATGGTTACTTCTATAGAGGCAATTTTAGTTCTTAAGTCATTACCTGCCCCTGCCCCCTGCCCCCATCCCCAACCTACACCTGCCACCAACTCAGGATTAGCCTGATAGTGAATGTTAATATTCAGATGCAGATTGTTTTATTAAAGTACCAAGAATTTATCATTCATATTTACTTTCTCTGATGATTTTGCTGCATGAATTTTTCATGTGCAACTTACAGTTTGTCATTTCATTGTGATATTTAGTCCATGAACCTTGTCAAAAGACCTTTTTCTTACCTTTGTTTTTTGAAACACAGAAGTCCAAATAACACATTTAGGGTTCTTAACAAAATGGAAATTAGCAATACTCTGAAAATATTTTACCATAATTCAGAATAATGTATACACAGGCATTAAAGCTTATTTGAAAAATGACTTGAATATCTGTCAGTGTTAGAGGCACTGTAGTATATTTCATCAATCCCATGTGTAGAAGTTAGTGATTTGTTTCATTTTGTTCACCAGAAAGGGATAGAGTTGACTATCAAATGAGTCAATCACTAAGCAGAGAGGAGAGAGTTCTTGAGATAGAAAGATGATGATAATCACTTTTTCAAAGTGAGCAATTTACTGTGTCCTTGGCTAAATTTCATTCAATTATGTGCAAGAAGTTCAGTCTTCCAGTCCCCCCAAAAGTATTTTTTTGAAAATCAGATTTTATTCCTACACTTAGATATAAATTTTAGAAAGTAAGATAATTTAACTCCCACTATTATCTTTAGAAGTTTATTTTCTATGCTATCAGATAATAGACATCATAGTTTTATTAAAAAAGAGTAACAAAACATAAATGCATTTATATAAAAAATCTATTCTGAAGTTTGTTTTCATTAAATGTAAAGAAAGCAGCTTTGCTAATCAGAAATAATATATTTGCTATGTGCAAATAAACCTATAATGAGAATAATTATTTAGTTTATTCATGTTTGGACATTCTGTATAGACATAGTATATGTCAGGTTATAGCTGGATTTTGAAAAATATAATGTTTTATAAGAAAAAATAACAAGCAACTCAGCACTAATATACATCAAAATTAGTGAATTTGGTAAGTGACAAAACAGATGTCATTAACCCCACATGGATTTTCTCGGGAAATAAATCTCTCATGAAGAGTAGAGTAAACCACACTGATAGAGATGGGGAAACCTTAGACATTTAGAATAATAGTGATAAGTGCAAAAGGCTGTTCCTGTGCAATTATAACTAATTCATTATGAAACAAATTTACCTTTCATGGGAGACACTAGTTGACCAGTTTATATTGTCAGACTGGGACCAGAAAAAGGGTCTAAAATACAGTTTAAGTCTTGTAGAAAAGCCTTGTGTCAACTGAGAACTATGACAAGATTTAAGGAGAGATGTAATATAATTTGTAGAATAGTATTTTTCCTTAAGATATTACATTAGTTGGAATGACTTTTATTTTCCAGAATAAAAGAGTTTTTGCATGTTGAGCTCCCTTATGCTAAACACTATCAAGTCATTAATTCCCTTATTTCTAACTCAAATTATCAAAAGGTAAAATGTCCATTAAAAAGGATAAAATATTGTACCAAAATTGTTTAAAATTAGATATCAACATTTTTTACTGCTATATATTGTTGTAGTCACTCACATGACACATTATTTTGCCCTTAGTCATTTAGGAGGAACTCAGAAGGTTGTTGTTATTTATGCAATCTTTCATTTACTGCCCTTTCAGTAATGCACATGAGTTTGGTTAAACTTTTGTCCAAATTTAGTTCCACAACATATGGAATTTAATTATTCGAAGATAAATTTCAGTATTTTCTTTTTATTAATTATTTGAAAAGTTGGTAGATACTAGTCCAGGATTTTCTGAGTTTCCTCTCACTGACTAACTATACAACTTCAGTTCTGATTATTGAACGATAATTTGGTTCTTACTGTTTGCAAACCTCTGAATAACTGTGGGCCAGATGTTGTTGCCTGATTAGATATTGAGATATTTTAATGACCAGCTGTAGCATTGTAAACCTGCTTTTTTTAATACTTCACTTTAAGTTTCCCATCTGCTTTCAACACCTGGTCAGTTCTGCTGAGGTTGTCATTTATTTCATGTCTTCTTTGTTACCCCCACATATGTCAAGGTTTAAATGAAATCTTTGTGACTAGATCATATATACTATTATTCTTTATTCTAAAATGGGTCGTATTACTCTTGCTTCTACACATCTGTGATATATCATGTCAACACTATGCTACACTCAACAGGACAATGTTCACTAAAGAAAAATTTAATTAATGAGATTCATTGAGATGGGAAACCACCTTATCCTTTTGAAGGGACATGTTAATATAGTAATCTTGCTAAATATTCTATTGCATTTGTCATATTTCTCAGAAATACATTCAGAGACTGAAATTTAAATCAATTCTATATTTTGGACTAAAACCCTTGAAAATAGGGAAAAACTATATAATTGCCATTCATGAAGAACAGCATTGTAATGATTGCATCCAAGATGGCATTAACAACAGTTACAGTTTTCAATAATCTTCCCACATCTAAGTAGGATTTTAGTCTTGCATGAATTTCTACTAACCCACAAATCTGTCTCTTTATTAAATTGCCTGTGCATCTAATTTACTCAAACGTTTATTTTAATAGCTTAATTTGGTGTTTCACTTACCCAATTAGGATTGTTTCATTTAGAGATGATAATGGTATGTATTTGTGTTTATACTTCACAAAATAAAATAGAGTTCTGAGAATTAGAGAACACAAAGAAAGCATTTAAGAATGCGTAAAGGATGAGCCACATCATAAAGTAAGCAACACAGCCTTTGGATAAAGTGTAGACTTTAACAACAAGATGCCATTGATTCAATAAATTGATGGTGGGGATATTTACAGCTAAATTCTATTTGCAAATATTGAATAGATGACTACCAAATTTACTCATTCAAAAATTGTTAATTTGTGCCCACTGCATGTCATGTTTCTGGTCCTCAAATTCACCAGAAAGTAGCATAGGCAAATAGAGCTGTTTTCCTATAGTTTATGTTTAAATGTGTAGAAGTATTTTTCCAAATAACCAAACACCTCAGTATCATGATTCAAGGTCTAGAAATTTTATAATAGCTTTCTAAATATATATTAAAATAAACATACTTTGTAGCTGTTTAGAAAGTGTGTAAAGAAATTCTAGTAGAGGCTTTAGGACTTGCATGGATTTTGATATAGCTAAAAAGAAACATGAAAACAGCATAACTGACCTAGAAAAAGATGAAACGTGCATTTTGAGATTTAAGTTGCAACCAATAAATCAATCTAATTAGCACATACAAGCCAGTATTTAGTTATTGGTAAATGAGGTGAAGGAATAATTTCATCAGAAATGAAAAATTTTCTCTAGTCTTTATTCTGAAATCTCCTTAATCAGAACAGGGTTAAGGTTAATGGCCGAACAACCTTCTATTTACATAGCATATTATCTGATTTTTGTGGACTGTGTGTTAACTTCATTATGATGAGTCAAATAAACAAACACATTTCACTTCAATATGTGTGATTAGCCTTTCACTATGTACAACTTTTTACATATTTGTAACAAAGTTGACATAATTGAACCCAAGTTATATTTTCAGCATAATTGTCTTACCAATTGGGTAGACCTTATTTGTCTGTGACACTCTTTCATGACAAAGGTATTACTTAAAAAACTAAATCAAACAGTCAAAAAATTAATTCTTTTATGCTACTGTTTGACACCACTAAATTAAACAAATTAATTTTATTTTAATTAATTTTATTTTTAATTTAATATAATTAATCCTAAAATGATGGAATAACCTATAAAGGAGTAACAAAATTAAACTTTGCTTGTCTTTCTTCAGGCCAAAATAACATGTTGAGCATTATTGTTTTAGTGCAATATTGATAGATTGTATTTGTCTACAAATCTTTTAATTTTTTAAAAGAAATTTATTAATTTACCTATTCATTATTTGTCAATTTTATTTATGGTAAATACAAAACTAAATAATTCAAATATTAGTGAAATTTAACTGTAAAATAATGGATTAATCTGTGAATTAGAAGAGTTAACTGATTTACTATAGATAAATACCCTTATGAGTTTATCTTTTCAATATTGCAATATGATACATAAAACATTGATCATCATTATAATGTTCAATAAATGAATAAAAATGCTTATTCAAGTAATTATCAACAAAGTTTGATATTACTTATCAGGCATCCTTGTCAGGTTCTATTTAACTTTTAGAAAATAAGATAATCTCCTAACCATTCTTTGTGTTAAAATAGATCATTTCATTCATTATTGCCTAGGAAGCTATTACTATTTTCTAATGTTTTCAAGAATGTGCCCTTTTTATCTTGTTCATAAAAATTCACAAAAAACTTAATATTCCAATATTCAATAGCTAATGTTATAGGTGGGATGATTTAATTAATAATTTTTACAAAATATCCTTGTATCAATCTCTTAAGAAAATAACAATGAATGAATTTGCAAATGCTTAAATCCTCTACTAATACTCTTTACAGAGTATTATTTGTAATAATAATAAAAAGGGGTTATTTGAATAACATGAATAGAAATAAAAACAGCACAATTTCTCTTGTGTTTTTGTTTATTTCAGTACTGTTCATAATAACCAAGATATAGGAACAATCAAAATGCCCAAAACAGACAAAGGGATCAAAAAGTTGCTATAGATATGAATCTCATATATATGAATCTCATATATATAATGCAATATATATGAATTATATATCATATAGTATATATGTAATATCATATAATACATATGTATATATCAAATACATATATGTAATATATGATATAATATATATGGTAATATTGTATGTACCCACAGATACAATGAAAGACTACTGAGCAGTCAAAAAAAAAAAAATCCTGCCATTAGCAACAAAATGTAGGAACTGGGAGGAATTATGCTATGTGGAATGAGTTAAAAGGAACAAGATAAATATCAGATGGTTTAATTAAAATGTTGGAATATAGAGAAACCAAACATGTCAGAAAAAAGACAAAACTTATAAGTTGATTGATCATAAATCTGAGGCATAGGATGGGGAAGTTGGTCAATAGATAGGAGGTAAGACCATAAGGGACTGTGATGATGATCACAGGTGATGATATGGTTGTGGGGAGAGCCTGGGGTTTACAGCTCAGAAAAGAAATAAAATACTGTCTGAAAATTAGCAATGATTTAAGAGGAAAAAAGTGTTATTTCTGATAATGAGATATTTAACCTGAACTACCTATTACTATTCTTAAGACTAAAACAATCACAGATTTTTATTACATTTCCTGGAACTAAATGTGATTTATAAAAAGTTCAATAAAAAGAATTTTGTTAAAAAAGAAAGAAATATGATTGTATAAATTTTCTAAGGAAAGATAATAGACCTACAGGCCCATAGAAAATCAAACTTGTGCTGTTGGTGCTACTGTTTTAGTTCATAGTGAGCATTTTTAAGCATGATTCTTTTAATTGTTTTTCTGATCAACCCTTGAGCTTCTTATCATTAAACCAAAACTTCAGTGGATGCTTCATTATATTTTATATGTACATAATGAAGTTGCTTTTGACTGTCACACTATACCTTATGTGCTTTTTAAAAATTTATTTTTATTTATTTATTTTGTGGGATGAAAACAAGTTACAGATAGGTATACATATCACAATACCATAATTACAAAATTATACACCATGAAAAATAATATATTATTTACTCATATGTGTGATTTAAAAGTTTCAAATACCACAGGAGTGATAAACATCAAATCCAGTATACTAATTATTATTTCTGGGAATGTATAATGGGGAATAGGACAGAAGAGATGTCCACAGAGAATGTCAACTATCTCTGTATTGGCTGGTTTACTTTCAATTTAATTTTTTAAAATTTTGTATATTATAATATATATATATTACATTATTGTGAACCCCAGGGTTTTCCTATTTCCCTAACACCTGCTAACCATTCTGCTCTTTTGTGCCCTCCACTTCACCTGCCTTCTTCCCCCTCTTCTTCTCTCACTCCATCTTTCAACCCCGTTAGTTATTTCTAATTTTTCTCATTCATTTGTTTGTTTTACACCAGTATGAATGGCCCATATTAAAAAAAAAATGGACAAAAACAAATGTTGGCATGGATGTGGAGAAAAACGAACTCTCCTGCACTGCTGGTGGAAGTGCAAACTGGTCCAGCCACAATGGAAGAGTGTTTGGAGAACCTTCTAACAATTGAAAGTGGAATTACCATTCCACCCAACAATCCCACTACTGGGAATCTACCTAGAGGACATGAAAACACTAATTATAAAGGACACCTGTATGCGCATGTTTATTGCAGCTCTGTTTACAATTGCCAAACGATGGAAACAAACCAAATGCCCCCAAACCGATGAATGTCTTATGTGTTTCATGCTGAACTGAAAAAATCACAGAGTGGTTTTGAAGGAAGTTAATTCCCTGTCCTTGTTACTAGGGATTCAAAATAGATTTCTTGTAATTTGATAATGAATCAGCAGAAGATCTGGCACCAACCGGAAGCAGTGAGACCTGCTAAGATTTGCTAAAAACCTTTGTAGATGAGAGACTATGTGATAACCAGCATCACAGTAGATTTAGCTCATTTTTAAAATGGTAACATTGGATTGTGTGGCAGAGGCACACCAAGAGATTGATACTTCTGATTTGGAAATTTGGCAAACAAATTGAAATTTAAAAGTCTATTATTTATTAGAAATATTCCAGATTAAACCTTTCAAACAAGCAAACAGCCTGTTTTGATTTGAAATGTATGGACTCTTTCTTTTGTTTATCAAAAGAAATTCAAAATGAAAATATCTTTTAAAATTTATTTTGAGAGATATGTTAAAGAAAATATTTTAAGACCCATTTGATCTCTCATGAATTCTCATATCACATAGAAGGTGAGGCATCTCTTCAAATAATAAAATCATGTAACACTTCATAATTTCCTTTGTATTTGTGCTTCTTGAATGGTCATTGTCAGAGTCCAGTTTTCTCCTTTGCAGTTATTAGTCATGCTCTTTAGAAAAACTCCCAGAAGAATATAACTCACAGTTACCAGAAAAAAAATAATATCCAGTTGTTTGTGTGTGTACATAAATGCTGTCTTCTTGTCATTCTCTCTAACTTCTTCCCTTGAGAGACATAGTAGAATCATTTTGCTGAAAATTACTCTGCAGCAGTGTAAGGGCCTTATCAAAACTGTCTTTATCCTCAGTATGCTCTTGGGAAACTTTAACACAATGGTTTTATATGATAGACCTCACCTTCCATCTTAGAAAAGTATTTTTCTCTTAATCATATTGTATTCACTTTTTAACTTACCCAAATAGAAAAGACTGGAATTACATAGACTTGGTTTATCAGGAAAATAGTGACTTTGCAATACATAGGATAATTGATAATAAAATCATCAGGGGACTTGCTGGGTTTGCCACTGTTGTCATTAGAGAACATGCAGGGTGGTGCATGGGAGACACCTTAGATAACTAGGTCTGTAACTTGATGAGGGTAAGTGTTCCAAATGAATAGGTCCCGGAGCAAAACAAAATGGTGGTACTTGAAGCCAGTTTCCTTTTAGAAAGTAGGAAAATTAAGAATGCAATATAATAATCATAAATAACAGTAATAATAATTATTTGCACATCTTTGGCAGCACATGTTAGTCTAAAAGGGAATGATTAATAATACCAGTTTTAACAATTCTACTGAAATGTTAGCATTTTTATACACTTTAAAGGGCAAAGATCTGTGAAACTTCTAGAACTGAACACTTATGTCTCACCATTCACTTTACTAATTCTAACTCTATTTTAATTTTGAAAATATTAAATTAGCAGATTTAAAAAGTACTATTTTTATAGTAGGTGCTTTCTATTATATTGAAGAGTGAATTTATGTATTCAGTTCATGACCTGCCCAGTTTTCTATGATTACATAGTAACTGCATGAAGAATTTGGGAACGGCTGTACATGTAGAAATATTTCTCTCAGCATTTAAAGTGGTCTAGGCTTTCAGTGGAGTTATGATTTATTAATTGGAATCACATCATCAAACAAGGATCATTGTTACTGGTTATATTTTTAGAAAAAAAAATAATTTAGATCTTCATTATTTATTCTACTTATTTTTCTATGCCCTTAAAATAATTTCTACATATCAAAAGCATGGACACAAAAATCAAAATGCAAATGTTTTGGATTTTTCTTTCAACTACAACATAATGTAATTACACACGTGCATAGGTAAAAGTAAGCACATATTTTGAAGGCAAGAGTTTTTCAGTCAAGGATAAAAATCTATGAAAACAAAATAGTTTTAATTTTACTCTCCCATTTGACAAAAACTGACCTTTAAGCTTGTGTGATATTTAATATTCCACCAGTTATATGAAATGGATACTCTCTCATTAATTTTCATTGTATAGTAGAAGGGATGTTCCTTCCTCTGTGAACACGAAATAATAGAAGAGGCAAATATAAATCTTTATGAGAAGTTGTACTTATGCTGTGCATTGATATATTTCTGGCATGAATGTATTTCCTAGCAGTTGAATCAAAAGAATCTGGTAGATGGTACTTTATATTGATTTCTCCTGCTAAATGCCCAACATTAAAACTTTTCAATGGCTATTATTGTCTTACAGAAAACTTTGTCTCAGTCAGATGAAAATTCAATTATGACTTTTAGTGCTGAGCAGATACTGTTTTTTGAAAGCCAATGCACATTTTAGTTGTAAGAACAAGCATGCTTGAATGAAAAAAGGTTAGTGTATATTTCTCAAGGCTGAATTTTAGAAATTGCCAGCATCTCCTCAAAAAAAGAAGCAAATATCAGGTAGCTAAGGATGAGATGATGACCCAGTCAGAATTCTGTAGGAAATATAGCCAAAAGTTGAGTGATGAAAGAGATTGTGGAGATTACAAAGAACACCTACAAACTGGGATATTAGGTGGTGGGGCAGAGTCTTTGGACCTTGCATCCTGAGGTCATAGTAGAGAGACTGCACAGGAGCTATCAGTGGGGGAAAGGTAATCAAAGACCAGACAGATGAACTGTACCACTGATGATGGCATGAGCTCATGACCAGCACTCAGAGACCAAAAACAAGAAGCTCTGTTTTGGAAGTGGCCATTCCGGCATAGTTAGAAAATCAATCTAATCATACCATAGATCACTTCTATGAATTGAATGCATATTATTGTTTTTGATGAGTTTTATTTGTTTACTCATTTTATTCTTGAATGAGTAATTTCTAAACATATTTAATTTGTAATGAAAGCATCAGAAGCTTCTAGCTATCAGAGATTAGTTACCTCCAGGTTGCTGCACTGAACTGTTCATTGGCAAGCTAACATAACTTTTAGACCCTGAGCGGTCAGGGAGATGACATTCAGAGCATGTGGTCAAATTTTCTATATATAGCAGATATTTTACACATGAAATCTGGTGGCAATGAGGACACAAAAGTGCTTAATTTCTGGCAATCACAGCTTTCTTCAAGCAAAATGTATACCTTTGGCAACACCCCTGTGTGCTTGTTTATATCCTAACAGACTACACCCTCACAGTGCAGATATCTTTATAGCTATTTGTGGTTTTGTATATATCTTTTTACAAAATGTTTTGCAAAAAGCAAGGCAAAGTAATGTCAAGGAGAGGTACGTGTTTGTATATATGTATATGTATGTATATGTGTGTGATCTATAAAGAAAACAAAGTTTCAGTACTTCACTCAATATACTGCGTCAGCTAACAATGTCTCAGATGAGCCACCACCTCTAACATTGTTCATCACACCACACATCTCTTTTAAACAGTGGGTTTAGGATTAATACAGCCAAACCTTGGAAGGCACAATTAAAAATCATACATTAAAAAGCTTTTTTTTTTTTTTTTTAAATTTTGGTGGGCATGTCCTACAATAGTTATGGAAAGGGCAGATACAAAGAGTAAAAGAAAACCTGTGCAGTCAATACTTCATGGGTTGCTTATTTATTGGTCCCACTCAATCTTAGCCTAGATTCTCGTAAGAAAGCAGAACTTTGAACAAGCTGATATACAAGAAGGCTTACTTTGAAAAATTATCTCAAGGATTAAAAATGAAGGTCTTGTTATGATTAAACAAAAAAAAAAGGAAAAATTGCAATATACAAGGGTGCATTTTAAAAGGTTATATCTGTGGGCAATCTCAGCAGGATCTTTTAAGTTCTTGTGGTCTGTGCCAGGGATTGGAAGAGGAATATTTAAACAAACACCTATCTAATGCTATGAATGGAAGGAATATCCCTACTGTCAACTTTGTACCATTATTTTGTTCTTATGTGAGTTTAAGGTGAGTTTCCAGAAGTATCTCATTCTGCTGGTCCAGAAAAGCACTATTGTGAAAATCCAGAGGTCCACACAATAGTCAAAGTAGAGGCAGACATGTTAGAGATTACTACAGCAGCAACCAAAGAAAATTGACCCAGAAGGAATTTTAGGTGCACAGAAGAGGTGTTCAAATATTAATGGATGTCGTGTTATAGGTGATTTAAATTCCTCTTCTCATTAAAACTCAAGCTACTTCAAATGAATTCTATGTAAAGACTAATTGAAACTAATATATAACATGCTATGTTTTGTTTGCTAAAATAATAAGAAATACCGTTCAGTGTGATATGTGATTATGTAGATGTCGCAGGGTTTATTCTAAGTGACAGCTCTTAATATTTTCATTGACCTTCATTCAGTTGTATTTCATATTTCAATACAAGGAACATTAATATGAGCAATACTCTGGATAACTAATGTAAAGGCCTACTAATTGGAGTGAAGTACTGAAAAGAGAGATCATGAAAAAGAAACTTCCATTTACTCTGCCTGAATTCCTCAGCTATAGAGAGAGCAGGTCCCTTGTAATTGCCAGGGACTGTTAGAATTGTGATGCATTTGATCCAGGAGAGAGTCAGTGGAATAAAAAGAACATTTCTCAAGCCTGGCCTCGCTTTTACTAATTTTGTCACTTCACAGATGTCATTTTTACCTAAGGAAGGAATAAAAATGCTGAGGCAGTTCCAAATCTGATTGATTTGTAACACTCATGCACCAATCAAGAGTCAAAGCCAAAATTAAGATAGTTTTGTGTGAGAATTTTAAGCCTTCTCTACTCCATTTCTTGAAATCAGAATTTCATTAGGTCCTTGCCATGTGCTGAGTTAATGCTGCTTCTCAGACAAGTCAGTAGATAATAGATACTCTGAGATTCTGCAGCTCTGAGATTTTTGTACTTCTTTCCGTATTTGACTAATAGGTCTCCTATTCTCTCTTTATTTGTTTATTTATTTATTTTAGTTTTTATTTTTAAGAGACTAGGTTTTGCTATGTTGCCCAGGTTTTCTCAAACCCATGGACTCAAGTGATTCACATCCTCAGCCTCAGGTTCCCAGGTAACTGGGATTACAGGTATATACCACCATGGGATTACAGGCATGCACCACCATATCTGGCAAAGTCTTTTATTCTTTATGTTATATGTTAAGGTCTTGTCCCCTTAACAGACTTTCACTTCATGTAGTATTCAAATATTTCTTCTTTCTTTAGTATGAAACATTCATCTGTTGTTTTTCTAGCTTTCTATGTAGATATTCAGTGTTTGAAATGTTAACTCAAAATCACAAAAATTATCAATTAAGTATTGTCCAATGCGTGTTCATATTTCAGGTTATTTTAATACTAATTCCAGGCATAGATGCTAGATAGAAACAGGAAAGCAATGGCAGCAATCCAGTTAACTTCTATGAAGCTTTTAGCTTATAATGTTTAGCAATGTTAGCATACCCTACCAATTCCTTTGATTTGGTTATGACTAAAAATTCAGGCAGATATTTTGCCATACAGATAATTTACTTTGATTATTGTGGTTCTCTCTCTCTCTCTCTCTCTCTCTCTCTCTCTCTCTCTCTATATATATATATATATATATATATATATATATATATATATATATATTTTTTTTTTTTTTTTTTTTTTTTTTTTTTTTTTTTGAGACTAGGTATTTCTAGTTTTGCCTGTGGAATCACAGGCTCTTGTTGGCCAGGGTACTACAGACTCAAGCAATCCCCAGCCACAGCTTCCCAGGTAGCTGGGATTTACAGGCGCAAGCGCCACCACGACCAGCTGTTTTTTTGGAACTAGGTCTCGCTACTGGCCCCAGGAGGGACTCGAACCGCAATCCCTAGCCCTGGCTGCTTCATAGGCTGAAGCTTACAGGTACGAGCCACCATGCCCGGCCCTTATTGTGGTTCTATATTAATGTAAACTTGGTTATTATCAGTTTGTTAACATTCAAAATATAAATATCTAAACAGGCCACTTTTAATTACTAAACTCAAATATTTTTATAGTTCAAATTTCATGTGACAACCATCAGTGTTTATATACTGAAAGAACTTTCTATTGCTACTTACTAATACAACGTGGGGACCATAAAAGGTAAGACTTCTCAAAAGTAAATATCTGCTATAAAATTCTTATTCTAAAATGTCTTTTTTGTGCTGAAGTTACTTAGTAAGAAAAAAATAATTTTGTTGTGAAGCATTGTCTTGGAGCTCTTCCTAAATGGTTGTTTTATATAGTAGCTGTTATTTTAAATATAATTTGCCATAAAATATTAAAAGTCAAATATTAACCAACATTTACCTTCAGAGTTAAAATTATTCTTTTGTTTTAAAGAAAGTATGTCAGATAAACATATTTCAAATGTCTAAAGTCTAAATGAATTTCATATTACTTGATGTTAACAAGTGATTATAATGAATAAATTCATTTAAAATAACTAATATATAACTTCTATAATTCTACCTTGTAAATCATTTTAAAGTTTAATATGTCTTATTACTTTCCCTTTAGATGAGACTATTATTTATTATTTATTTATTTTTGGTGATCTTTTATGAGTACTTAGAATTATGTTATTCTCATTTCAAATCTATTTATACATCTGAACTTCTAGTCAATTTGCAAATTAAAATTTTCAAGCTCAAATATAAAAAATAAATTAAAATAAATATTCATAATATTTGTATCTTATTGAAACTGGACATTATTTTTAGTAGTCAATTAAGACTTTATAAAATTTAAAAGCTCATTATGGTGAGATTAAAATAAAAATGTATGCAAGGTTACTGAAGTTTCTTTGTTGATGGGACTCCTGTTTTGAAAGAATAGATTACACATCTATTGCTCCTGAGAATATTTATTGGATAAAGTATGTTGTATAATGTATTACAAAGCATATGTTTTTACCTTTTTAGATGTTTATAATGTACAGATAATTGATGAAAATTTTACCTTTTATAATGGCTTTAACAGAGATAATTAGAACTGTCATTACATAAGAACATAGAAAACAACTTTTATACTTAAATATAATAGCTGGTACCAGACAGTGATTTAAAGTATTTTGCCATGAAGTTTTAAAACTCCCATCATGTATTCAAAAATTATGTTCTACCTCAGGAATAATATAAAGATTTGGTTACTGCAAAAGGCTTTAAATGGCATAAACTTTACGTTTTCACTTAGTATCAGTCCTAGGTTTTTGGAAACTGAGACTTTAAGCAAAACAACAATGCACAAAGAAATCCATTTTACTGAAGACTAATTGATACAGACAAGAGTTTAATCCTATGACACATTTCTGGTCACCATAACCAAAGTTCTAAATAAAAACCCAAAAGACTTCTAATGTGAGAATGTGAGGAGATAATTTTTATTCCTTCATTCATTTCCCAGCCAGTGTTTTCCAGTTTCTGGTGTCAGGTGATCAGAGTATTCTGGCAACTTGGGACAGAAAGCAAAAATCTACCCAGATATCCTTCACACAGGGGGCACCCCTCACCCCGGGTAGATGCATACATGCTCAGTCAGGGACAATGTGAACACACCGAAGAAATTAATGTGAACCTCTTTGAAATTTGGGGGGAAACTGGATTAGCTAGAAAACCCAAGTAGACATTGGAAAAAGTGCCAATTGCACACAGTCAGTGGTCCCACCAGAAAATATTTTTCCCCTCATTCATGTTATAACAAACTACATTGAGCAAGGTAATCGTATTTGAGAATCTGCTGTATTTAGTTACATTTATGGGACAGGTGGCACACCTTTGCTTGTCAATGACAGCGAAAAGATCATTGTAATAAAAACTTGAAACTGGGAGAATGGACACAACACCCAGCTGTCATATTCATGGACCTTCTAATATGGCTTTTTTTTTTTTTAGACTAGGTCTTGCTATTTTTGCCTGTGGAACCGCAGGCTCTGGTAGCCCGGGGTATCACAGACTAAAGCAATCCCCAGCCTCAGCTTTCCAGGTAGCTGGGATTACAGGCGCGCACCACCACGCCCAGCTATCTTTCTGGAACTAGGTCTCACTACGGGTCACAGGCGGGACTCGAACCGCGATCTCTAGCCCTGGCAGCTTCATAGGCTGAAGCTTACAGGCAGGAGCCACCGTTCCCAGCCCCTAACATGGTCATTAAGAATAACAACCTATCTACTGTAGAGGTTCTTTCTTGATTGCCACAGATTTAGTTTGTTCCAGGAAATGCTCCTTTACCCATTTGATTGTATCCAGGTGGTACACAGAATGGCGATCACACCTCTCAGAAACTACCTCACTCTACTATTATACAAATTCAAGATAGAGCATTCGTTCTGGGGGTGAATTACCACAGGTATTTATTAGCTAGAATACTAGCCTCCTTTATAAAACCACTCTCTTGAAACAGTAACAAGGTGCACATTTATTTATTTGAGAAAATTATGTGTTATAGAAATCAGAACTAGGAGGGTGTCATTTATTTATAATATCTAAACTTATATTCAGACCTGTGAATGCTGTTACCCCAAAATTAGTCCTGGTTCCTTCCTTCCTTCCTTCCTTCCTTCCTTCCTTCCTTCCTTCCTTCCTTCCTTCCTTCCTTCCTTCCTTCCTTCCTTCCTTCCTTCCTTCCTTCCTTCCTTCCTTCCTTCCTCCTTCTTCCTTCCTCTTTCCCTCTTCTTCCTCCTAAGTACCTCTCCATCTCTCTCTCTCCCCTCCCTTCCTCTCTCTTTCTGACTCCCCTCCTCTCTCAACAATGAAGTCAAGAAATCAAGCTTCTACATAGAACTGTGGGGTTGTGTATAGAAGGTATTTTCAGGTTTCCCTTAATCTTACTAATCTTACTGCTTGATAAAACTCCTACCTGGCAACAGCTATCTAATAAAGTTTTGCACTAACTCCTCTTTGATGTGCAGAATTTGCCTTTTCCAACTCAGTGAAGCTACAAATATTCAGAATTTTAATCATTCTGTATTTCAACCCACAGGCAAAAAGAATTTCAGCAAAGCTCTATTCTGTTTTCAAATGGATAACTTCAGAAAAAGCTTGTATCTTTCAAGACCTTACTTAAAGTTGCAGAATTGGCCAACACATGCAGATATTAGGACATTTGTCTAATTTCAGAAATTCAGTAGACCACCTAGATCTAAATAGGGATGCTCAATAGAGCAGACTTGGGCCTCTCATATATAAGGAATATCAGCTCTTGTTATTAAGGATTGGAAGGAGGGGTCCTTCTGTCCTTTGTCTTATAGTCTTAGTTCAGTATATCCAAATTTGAGGGTCCATTGCTATCAACCCTTATTTCCCTATGCCAAATTCTGAATCAGTTCAGATGCTTTTTTTTTTTTTAAGATAAATAGATGGAGTACATACATACATAAAAATTCCTTATGTGGGCCTAATAACTCCTAAACAAATCCTGGCATTCTCTCTTATTGTACCAATGAAGTCACATTTCCACCCTTAAATAAATCATTTTGACCAAAAAATGGCAATTGATTGGCAAACTTACCCAAAGTGAATGGGTTTAAGTTTGGAGCTTAAGTATTATTTGTCTTCAAATGAAATTCCATAAAAATTAGGTACAGTTTGAAAAGAGGAAAGGATTATGAAAGCTCAGAATTCAACCTTAGGTACAGTTTGAGAAGAGGAAAGGATTATGAAAGCTCAGAATTCAACCAACACTTATCCCCACAAATCATTCTGAAACTGACAGAAGTTTTTTTACAATCAAATAATTTATTTATATATAAATTTCACATCTTTGTAATCCCCTGGGTTCACCTCCCCCCATACTCCCTCACCTTTCCCATTCTGCCCTGCCACAACCCCCCAAGTTGTTTACTTCAATTTGGTTGTTATCTTGTTTTGACTTTTCCTCATGGCTTTTTGTTTATCTTTCCCATGTCCCATATAATAGTGAAACCATTTGGTGTCTGTCTTCTTTTTGACTTGTTTCTGCTAATAGTATTTCTTCTGGGTGCATCCATTTTATCATAAATTCATCTAATTTGTTATTTTTAATTGATGAGTAATATTTCATTGTGTATATATACACATCTTTTTCATCCAGTCATCTGGTTTGGTACATTTGGGTTGTTTCCATGCTGCAATAAACATCCACGTACAGATATCCCTTTATCTAAGTATTGAGGTCTCCTTTGGGTAGATTACCAGAAAAATGATTACTGGGTCAAATGGTAGTTCCATTTTCATTAGTTTGAGGGTCCTCCACATTGCTTTCCATAGTGGCTGGACCAGTTTATATTCCCACAGCAGTGTAAGAGTGTTCCATTCTCTCCACATCCTCGCCAGAACTTTTGTTGCCTGTTTTTACTGATGTGGGCCATTCTTACTGGTATAAGGTGGTATCTCATTGTGGTTTTGATTTGCATTTCCCTGATTGCTTAGTAACACTGAGCACTTTTTATGTGCCTGTTGGCTATTTGTATTTCCTCTTTGGAGAAGTGTCTTTAGAAGTTTTATAATAATATTTAACTTTCTTTCTTAGAAATACTCCAGGTGTCAGATGATATTTTATATCCTTGATATTAAACGTTGACTTATGTCTACTAAAGTAACTAGTAAGAACATTAGTAAATAGTACATAGCAGTCATGCCCTCCCCCCTTTTTAAGCCACATCATATAAAGGCCATGCAAACTGGATGTTCATTTTCATCAGCTCCTTTTTATAAAAATTTTGAACTATAAATTTATATCGGGAATCACCAGTACAAAAACAGCCCTTAACTGATGAAGATAGAAAGTACCTAAAAATCTTACAGGAAAGCTATTTATCGAAAGACTGATATGCTTAAAGAGGTCACTAAATATTCAAGGCTGCAGATATAAATCCCAAAAATAAATGTAAACAGAAGTACTGACTCTAAATGAGAGATCTGGATTCAACAGCCTCAGTCATTATTTTCTAATACAAAAATATGTACCTTTTGAAGCATACTAAATCATGCTACTATACATATTAAAAGATGACAAGCAAAGCTGTAAAGATCAAATAATAAAATGTAAATGTCATATTTGAAAATTACCTGTGTGGAGAACTTCAAGCCAGAATGCATGTTGATGTCTTGATAAAGGCATTGGATACCTTTATGTTCTCAGCAGCCTCAGGTTTTATTAACAACTCATTCATGACTCAGCTATTATATTACACTCATACATTTTATTTTACATCACAGTGTTGTTTTTTTTTTTTCAGGAACTCAAAACCACTGACAGCTTTACATCTCTAGTTCCTACCCTAGGGGGAGCCAAAAGATAATCACTGAGATCTCAGTCTAGAATGTTCCCGGTGTCACTCCTCTGTGATTCAGAAAATAAAGATTTGCTTTGTTAAATAAATCATATTTGTTTTTGTTTCCAAACTGAGGAAACTCCCTTCAAAAGACAGTTTATAAACAAAACTACAGGTGAAATTAGTGGACTCTTGATAGTTACTGATTTTCTTCATTCCTTTTGGCCTCTATCTTCTGTTTTGTGTTTGCTTATTTATTCCTTCAATGGATTATAATAAGTATCAGAGTACAGATTAAGTATTGATAGAACAGATCTGAAAACTGATCTTGCTGAATTTGCATATACTGATAACAGTCAATTCAAAGTGGCTTTTCATCGTATGTATTTGATTTTATAATCATGGAATATTTAGGGTTTAAATCATCTATTATTTCTTTGTAGAGTCTTAATGGAAGTCCTAAAATACTATTTTATTTGTGTAATGTAATTAATAAAGCATAAGTAGGTTTAATCTTCAATAAACCCCAATTAGATTGTTTTCTGATTTTCCATTGATTAGCAAATTAGGAAAATCCCTTCCAATTCTCCTAATTTTACCTAATTTTTAACTAGGAGATCATTTATATATTCCAGACATATTGAATGACAGATCCAGGTTTGCAAATCTGCGCCACAATCACCCTCATGTTTTAAAAATACATAGCTTTACAAAGAATTTTTATATAAAATGGTTGTTGATCTTCAATAAAGGTGATATTAGGAGCTGTGGTAATAGCCACCAAAAGGGACTGTAAATTTATATAAGGATTTGATTATGGTGAAAACTTTATTTTAGTTCTTTCCAGTATATTTGAGTAAGAACTTTACTAAGTAGGAACTCAAGTCATGAAATCGGTAAAGTCTATCTTTTTTTTTTTTAAAGGTAATGTTGAACTTTACACTTAAATCCAGACCATGAAATTAGGTATTGACATATTATTTTCTAGGACATTCTATTGTGGAAAAAAAGAAGACTTCTGAAAAATCAACTTCTATTTTAAAAGTAAGATCAAATGCAATGGACAAACTCAGTCCTAATTACTATTTGTTTGTTTAAAACATAGAAGGTAAATTTTTGACTGAGAGCCATGAATTGCTGAAGGAAAAAGCTATAAGTAAGGTGTCTAAAAGGAGGTCCATAATAGCGAATGGTGTTTATCTGTTGTTTTTGATTTTTCATTAATCGTTACCTGTCTTGCATTTTCTTTTAGTACTCTATACTCTCCAACTCATTAACACAGTAATTTGGATTTAAGTGGAATATTTCCTTGATTAAAATTAGATCACTTATATTTTTCTTGGTTAATATTTTGTAACTGACATAATTCAAAAACAATGAGCAATCATTTCTTTGGTAATGTGATCTAGAAAAAATAAAGAAGGTACACTGGAAAAAGAGAGAAATAAAGAAGATGTGTAGACTGGGAAAGATTCAGGTGACAGGAAGCAAGTTCTTTTTGAATTGGAGTCTACTCATGCCCAACTATTTATATTTCTGCTTCTAGTATCCTAAGATATTTTGATATCTTTTTAAAAACTATAATTTTTCATATTTACCCCATATTTTGTAATATGATATTGCAAATCAAGAATGCCTCTGCATCACTTTTTTCTAAGATTTTAAATTATTATTCACATTATGGAGTGATTTTGTTACAGGACAATTCTGATGGAAACAGGGATGATCTGGCTTGTAATTACTCACCTATTTGCTTAAGAACCAAAAGTAGACATGTGAGGGGAAATTTTAAAAAATGTTTATATACAAGGGAAATGAGAAGAGGGAAAACAACAAAAAAAAGAAGATTAATTGGCCAACATATCCTCCCAGAAAGGACATCTGAGCAGAGACCAGCTGTGAAGTCTGGAAAAGCAAGAGAGCCTGCCTATGTTTAGTCTTTCAGTCAACATGGCTGCTTAGCTCTACCCTAGTTCCTAGCATTCTCCTGTTCATGAAGTCAGGTTCCTAGGAACCTGCTAGGAGTTACAATCTTTGGGCTTGAGATCTCAGTCATATGCAGATAGGAATGGATTCTGGAAAGATGGGAGATTTTGTTCAGAACATCATTCACTGGTTCAGAGTTTGCTCCTCACTGTCCCGTTAACAAATTCTTGCAGCATAGACTGATACCATCTTTTAAAACCACATTTAATATCTATGATCGATATTAAATGATTAAGAAAATTGTCATGATAATACTTATAGACCACAATTTATTAAATATTTAAGATTGGTACTATGTACCATATTCTAATCATTTCTCTTTTGGACTTCAATATGATAGTAATATTCCCATGTAAAATATTTGAAAATAGAGAACCTCTGCAATTTTTAATCTAGTTTTATTTTTATTTTTCAGATTATGGAAATCATTTGAAATGGTAGCAATAATCATTTTCTAATTAAAGCAGATTTATATTTGTATTTGCTTCAAGGGTTACAAATCTATACTTTCACAACTTACTTTTCACCAGTGCCCCCAAAATCTTAAAGGAAATTGTTAGCAGGTGAGAGGCAGGCAGGAAAATTAGCCCAGACTGCCTCACAAGGGAAAAACCAGTCTTTAAACCTGGCACTATCAGGTTCGTTCACCAGCAGGTCACAGAAGTGCAAGACCAGGCTAACAGAAATAGAGTTTATTAATGAGAGGATAAGGAATCAAGAGTTGTCAGGTTCGCCCAGGCCCTGTGGATACGTCATCCCAATCCAGTCAACACCAAGTCCAGGTTTCCAATAGCTCCCCTCTTTTCAGGGACAGACACAACCAAGACTTCTTTCCAGCTAGCTGCCCTCTCGTCAGGGATACTTATTACCAAGTCCAGGTTTATAAAAGCTCGTGGCTTTTATTCTCGGCCCAGCCATGACCTGGGCTGGCACCTACACGGTGTCTGCTCCTCCTCTTCTGGTCTGGTCTGAGTGTGTGTCAGTCTCCCTGCATGCACTTTTATGAGCGCTCTCATCCCATGTTTTTCTAATGTCTGCACTAACTTTTTGCGAGATTTGGGTCCTTGCTCCACATGTTTTACTGACTCTGTGCCCTGTGGCATATTTCTCTTCAGTTGCATCTTATTACAGAGATGGGGCCACAGTACCCCAATTCAGCCTTATCATCCCCTTACAAAATGAGTATCAGTAATGTGGAATGTGGAAATTTTATCAACAGGACAATTGTCATTAGCAGACAAAAAAGATTTGTTTTGACCATGAGTATATTTATACTGACCATGTAGCAATTTTGCTTAACTACTCATTTACCTCATTAATGAAATCCATCATAAACATTCCCTGAATAATTCAAGTCACCTTTGGCATTCAGATATATCACAGGCAACACCCATATTTAAGTGTTATAGCAAAATCAATTTTCTAGTCACATAAGGTTCTGAAACATTTAGAGGTAAGGTAATGTTTCATTTGTGATGGGTCAGTTTTAGAGGTCAGCACTGAAAAACAGTAGAGGTACATTCAGCAATCTATTTTTCTTTTCACTTAAATGTTCAAAAGCAAGTGTAGGAACCACCTACACAACAGACTTTGTTCACAGTTATTCAATTTGGTTTTATTTTTTTCTGTGAAGCAACACATTGACTAACTGTGTGTAGGGGTAGAGAAATTGAGCTTGAAGTTATAATGAGTCATGGCCAGTCCTGACCACAGAGACATCTGTAAAAATAAAGAAGAAAATTCTAGTCACTGGAGGATGAGTACAGATAAGGAAAAAGTGACCCATGTAAGTAAAGCAAGCCATTCAAGTTCTATACTCAATCTGCAGTAGAAGCCTGGTAAAGAGTTTATTTCCAGTTATTGTGTAAATAATTTATGTAAGCTGAGAAAGTCCACAGAAGAGTGCTTTTCTTATATGAGTCGGCAGATTTTCTGATTCAGTGGAGTGAGACCACAGCAACTGAACTGTAGAGACAAGCACATTTCCGTACAGTTCCATGAGACAAGAGAGAGGAATGGGTGCCAGCTTCAGCCACCCAAGTGCTATTTAAGCCTTGCTCTTTTCCTAAGTGACTTTACAGGTAAGCTAGAGCAAAAACAACTTGAGACAAATTCACATTGTCATTCTTCCTCTTTCTTTGATACACACCAACTCTGGGTTCTAGTCAAATACCAAATGCAAGTATTCAGTGAATTTTTTTTTCCCATAGTCACCCTGCGCCCCCATATGTGTACACTCAAGCAATTCTCTTCATAATGACTTTGCTAAAAAGCAAGAGAAGTACTTGTACGGAAAATGAGGCAACATCAGGCTGTTTTTAACCTTCCACACAAAGAAGAATCCATAACCCTGAAATGTTAGCAAACAATAGATGGGCCTTGCATTTGCAGCAGTGTATCCATTGTGTGGCTAGTGCACTTAACAGTATAAGGGGGCCTAGGAGAAGACAGTTATTCTGCCTCTCTCAGAGTTTAAATCTCCCTTTCTCTCTACATGCCTGCTTGAAAGTGTGTTATCTCCTGTCACCCATTAAAGGCATGTTGGATACTATGAGGGCTCCAAGAATCTTCTTTGTCCATTTGCCCAAATCAGCATGAACCTGCTTGGCCTGGCATGGTTACAGGACAGTACTATAGGTATGTGCTTCGTGTTTTTTTCCACATATAGGGGAATAAAACAAAACAAAACAATAAGTGGATTTCATTTTAACTCCGTATGCATAAACCAAAGGAATATATGCTACAAAATTTTTGCTTAGATGGGCTCTTCTTAAGCTTCAAGTTAAAATAAGCTATAAAACACAGAGGTAATTTCCTTTCAGATATTAGCAGCAGGGAATAGAAAGTGGTTTCTGACTAGTGGACTTACTAATCACTAACATTATAATTTGCTGAGTATTTAGCATTATATTCTGCTTTAAGGACTTTTAAACTATTAGCTTACTTAGTTACTATCACCCTCAATTTATAATTGGGGAAATATGGGTGTTAGAGAACATGTTTCTTGTCATGATCCCAGAATTAGAGGTAATTAGAAAGAAGGTTTTGACATAGTGACTCCTACAGAATCAACATTTGATTAAAGGATGTCTATCTTTTTGCTATGAGCCTTTAATAAGTATTTGGTATTGCCTTCAAGCACATATCTTAATTTTCAAGGAAGATATCTTGGCCCCCTTGTAAAATAAATAATAATACTAAACCCTATGAAAAGATGTCATTTCCTGTTCATGCCTAAGTTATCATTAAACCTGAATATTGAAGTTAAGGTTGTCTGACTCTAAATAGTGTTACATTATTGTTAGCTTGGCTCGCCAAGGCGAGATATTTATGTTTGCTCAATTATTCACATCATGATTAGGTTCTCCCAAATTATTTTTGTTCCTCTTGATACATGCAGGCAATATTGTAGTAATGCAGCTAAGTCAGAAAGATGTAAAATAAAATCATTGTTTGTACAAAATTGCCACCCACCTATCAAGTTAATTACATTAATAAACTTAATTATAATATTAATCATTTCTTGAAAGATTTCCAGCAATAGCAGAAAAATAAAAGGAAAATTGCCATACTTGATAGTAGATATAACACTTGTAAAAAAAAAATCAAAGCTATATAGAACTAGAGCAAAAATAGACATAGAATTCAGTATGAACATAAAAGAGCTATGAAAGAGAAGTCATATATGTTACTTTGATGTCTAATAAGATCAGCACTGAAATTAATGGATCTCAAACAATTTAATAAATTATATGAATAGTTTATAGGAATAAACATAGATAATGAGCATATTAAAAAGGATCTCAGCTGCTCTCATAATTAAGCAAATGCTTAATTTATATTATTTATATTTTAATTCTCAGATAGGCCTATATTTACATATTTTGTAGTAACAGTGAGAATATTAGGAAGGAGGCAGTTATTTCTTTTTTTTTAGATTATTTATTTATTT
>PVHY01018327.1:0-29452 GCA_004024945.1 Uropsilus gracilis
CTTTTTGTCTTGGAGTTTTTTGAAGATGTGGCTCCATTCTCTTCTTGCTTGGAGAGTCTCTTCTGAGAAGTCTGAGGTCAGCCTAATGGGTTTTCCTTTGTAGGTAATCTGTTTTTTCTCTCTAGTCATTCTCATTATTTTTTCTTTGTCTTGGGTTCTTGGAAGTTTTACAATTATGTGCCTGGCTGTAGTTTTTTTTAAAAAAATATGGAACGCTTCACGAATTTGCGTGTCATCCTTGCTCAGGGGCCATGCTAATCTTCTCTGTATCGTTCCAATTTTAGTATATGTGCTGCCGAAGCGAACACATATTTAAATATTTTAAAATAATTTAAATTTAAAATAATATTTTAAATTAAAATAATATTTAAAATAATATTTAAAATTTAAATATTTAAAATAATATTTTCCCATAAATATTATTTCATGGGTAGAAACAGATTAAGATAGAAGGGTCCTGAATCAGCAATTAAGTGACATTGGGTGAGTCACATGCATCAGTTACATTAGTGTCAGCAGTGATTAAAGAAACTACAGTTTGATTAGCAATATGTGCATTGTGGTATTCAATGGAGGTCTTCAAGATAAATTTATTTATTCAGAAATTCTAAGCTTTCTTTTTTATTTTATTTCATTGTTCCACAACATCGTATATAACTCAGAATGTAAAATGAATTAAAAACTATTACAGATATGTTACATATATTTAAGTGAACTTGAAAATTCAGGTATTTTCTAACATTTCACTTACAAATGTTAAACAAAGTCAATGAGAAAAAAAGTATTTTATTCCTGAAATGGAATTCTCAATTCTGGTTTTCATATGTAGATATTTCTTTATAGATATGTAAAGAAAAATCAGATTTAATTGACTGTATAAAAATCAATAACTGAGACTCAAAGAAAAAAAAAGGACTAATTTTCAAGTAACCTTGAGAAATCTCCTCATAGTGGTTTACATTTGAAATATTTCTTCAGGAATAAAAACTAGTGCATCCCAAACTGAATATCTCACTATTGATTTAAGGGAAAAAAAATGATTTTGCCAAACCCATGTGTAAAAGCATACAAACAGAGAACAACACACTATTAGATAATTAGGCTCTTCAGAAAACATAAACAGCTGGGACTATATAAAACTAAAAAGTTTCTGTTCAGCAAAAGAGACAATAAACAAAACAAAAAGAAACCCAACCAACTGGGAGAAAATTTTTGCCCTCCAGACAAAGTGACAAGGGTCTGATAACAAAGATCCACAAAGAGCTCCTACAGCTCAACAAAAACAAAGCAAAAAACCCAATCAAAAAATGGGGAGAAGAACTAAAAAGACACTTCACCAAAGAGGAGATACAGATGGCTAATAGACATATGAAAAAATGCTCCACTTCACTAATAATTAGGGAAGTGCAAATTAAAACCACACTGAGATACCATCTTACACCAGTAAGAATGGCCCACATAAATAAAACAGACAACAACAAGTGTTGGCGCAGATGTGGAGAAAAAGGAACTCTCATACACTGCTGGTGGGAGTGCAAACTGGTCCAGCCACTATGGAAGACTGTGTGGAGGACCCTCAAACAATTGAAAGTGGACTTACCATTCGACCCAGCAATCCCACTACTAGGAATCTATCCAGAGGACATGAAGACATTAATTCAAAAGGACACATGTACGCGCATGTTCATGCAGCCCTGTTTACAGTTGCAAAGAATTGGAAACAAACCAAATGCCCCCAAACAGATGATTGGCTAAAAAATATGTGGTACATATACACGATGGAATACTACACATCCATCAAGGAGGACAAACACATGTCATTTGTAGCAACCTGGATGGAACTAGAAAGACTTATATTAGCAGAAATAAGTCAAAAAGAAAAAGAGAAGTACAGAATGGTCTCACTTATATGATGGATATAGGGAAAAACAAACAAACAAATAAGAAAAAATGAAAACAACCAATGGGACTGCACCATGGAGCGAGAGAGGAGGATGAGGAAGAAGGTGGGAGAGGTGAAGAGCACAAAAGATCAGGATAGTTAACAAATGTTAGTGAAGTGGGAAAGCCCCAGGGTAAAAACAAACAAACAAACAAAAAAAAAACCACACACACATTCACCAGATATCAGAAGAGAAAAACAGGCCAAACAACCAACAACTGAACATCAACATAACCAACCAACAGTTTGCAGAAAAATGGGAGGAGTGAATGAAGGGGGGATACAGAGGGGAGATATGGAGGGAGGAGGAGGGATCAATTAATGCACAATTGTGACAAATCAATAAAATGAATAAAAAATAAATAAATAAAATTTAAAAAAATAAATAATTAGGCTCTTCATACTATAAAAATCAGTCAAGGTATATGCTTCAGTGTTCTGGATTTTAGGAAGTATATACACTGCACACTTGGTAATAGTTTATCTATTTACCTTAATTTGGAAATAGGTTACACTAACAACTAGGCTGCACTAATTATTTAGTTTGATACTCATTTCTAAATTTTTCTTCAATCTAAAACTCCCTTTTCACTGTTCAATGAAAGTAAAAGCCAATTAAGCATATTTTTCCTATATATTTCCTTGCTGTACAGGAGTCAGAAAACTTTTCTCTATGTAAAAATTCAGATAGTTTTGAATTTGTGGAACATTTAACCTCTTTGACAACAACTCCTCAACTGCCATTAAAATACACAAGAAACCTTAAACATTTTAGGGAAAGGATGTGATTGCTTCCTAAAAAGCATGTGATTGCTTCCTAAAAGGATGTGATTGCTTCCTAAAAAAAAAAAAAACATTTACAAAATCAAATCATTGTCCACATTTGAACTTTTGACTACTTTACTCTTTGGTAAGCTTAAAGCTTATTTCTATAGATATGTTATTTCCCATGTAAAATCAACTTGTCAGTAAGTGCCAATATTTATATTCCTAATTTTATGCAAATATTATATTTATATTTATTTATTTCTATAAATCCAATACACTTTATTCTAAATTTTAAGATAAATAAAAATTTCAACCTTCTGGAAGTTTAATTTGGTTATTTAAATGTAGTAAGAACAAGGTAGCATAATTGCAAACACCAAAACATGTGAATGTAGAATAATACTAATTATCAACCAACCAGTGACATTAAGCTGATTATAACCAAGGTTTAGTGTCTGTAAGTATAAATGTAGTACTTTAGAAATTATCTGTTTTATATGAGGCACCACATTTTGAAAAAAGTGAGTTACAATCTATATTGAGCTTAATTATCAACCTCCATATGGATTGTTACATGAGAAACTATATTAGCATATTTTCCTACTAATTACATATTTTCATACTGAAAAATGTCACAATAAAAAAACTCTAAGCTCTATTTCTTCTTTTTTATCTTTTTAACACCATAAGGAATATGAATTTATACTACCTGCATCAGGGAAACAAAATGGTTATCTATATCTATTTTACAGTCACTGGTTAATAAAGTAAAAAATCTATAGAACTATAGATTTTATAGTAAAATCTGTTTCACTTAAATACTTTAGGAGAGTAGAGTCTAGATAAATTGCAATAATTTATGGTTAGGAATAAAATAATTTCTGAAGAAATTCTATAAGAGAAGACTGACAATATTTTTATAAAGTTTATATTTTACTTTAACTTTAAAAATAGCATATGTAACTATTTGGTTTATTTTTTTTCAACATGAAGCCACATGATTTATTCAACATGTATTTACATATGTGCCTCCATGATCTCTAGACAGACAAATAAAAATGGACTTCCCTTAGAAAATTGAATTTGTAACTACTAAGAGGAAGCTCAGCAGGAAAGCCTATTAAAGTGAAGTTGGAGAAATAGGGAGCCATCCGAGCTAAAGAATGAGAACTCTTGCCTGTCTTGGAGCAAAGGGGAAACAAAAAGGGAAAGTCTTAAGAGCCCATCATTTAACACAGATTTAAAATTCAATTTAGAGCAAGGACTCCGTAGAGGCTTCCAGTTGGAGCCAGTTTGCAGCAGCCAGATGGACAGAGCCCTGAAGCAGCCAAATGGGGGGCTCCTTCAGGCCCCAGCTCCAACCTAGACCCAGCTCCCATCACCTGGGCAAACTGACCTCAGGTAAGGGCAGGACCGTCTGTTCACCATAAGAAAGACTGTGGCCTAGTGGGCTCCAGCAAGCACTCAGTAGCAGCTTCCAGTGTGCCTAGCTGGAGTCAGAGTTTGTAGCAGGAAGACGGGCAGAGCCCAGAAGCAGGACTGCAGACTGTTTAACCAGCCAACAGAGCTCCAAGGGCTCCAGGTTCCAAGCCCTCAGGCTTAGAGACAGGCAAACCTGGGCAGCAGTCCAGCAATCCACATACAGGCCAGAAGCACTGGAACCGCAGATAAAGAAACCAAGTACTCTGACTAAATGAGGACATTAATACTTTCCTGCCAAAAAGAATCACAAGACAAGCACTAAAGCCACTGCTAACCAAAAGGACCTCTTAGGTAAACACGGGAAAGCAGACTAGACCCACCAGCTAAAAAGGAGAAAAGAAGACAAAGCATACAATAGAAACCACACCTACTTATCATGATCTCTGATCAAAAAGGAACTGGCCACCCAAAACAGCCAAAGGAAATAGGAAAAGTATTCACCATTGGAGCATAGGCACAAGGCAGAATTAACTACAAACCATTAGAAGACTCTAATTAACATACCAGCCAATACTAGAACCATACGTAGAAGAAGACAAAAGCAAAACACAGGAATCAACAGAGGAGCTCAAAAATGCAGGGAAAGGGCATGAAAGCAGATCATATAAAATAGAAGAACATATCGGTATCCTCGAACACACCAATATAGAGAGGACAAAGAAAGAAAAAGAGAGATACAAAGCAAGAAGAATGAAGAAAAATTCAAAGATCTGTATGACTCCTTAAAAGAGGAAATACAAGAGTAATTGGAATTCCAGAAGGAGAAGGAGAGACATGGGAACTGAAAGACTATTAAGGAAATATTGGAGGAAAATTTCCCAAATTTGAAGAAAGAAATGAAGATAGACAGACAGGTAGACAAAAGAACACTGAACTACATAATCATCATCATCAACAACAACAACAAAAAGTAGTTAAGACATATCATCACAAAACTTCCAAGAATTCAAGACAAGGAAAGAATAATGAAACTGACCAGAGAAAAGAAACAGTATGTACAAAGGAAAACCTATTAGACTGACCTCAGTGTTCTCTGAACAGACACTCCAAGCAGGGAGAGCATGAACCCACAGCTTCATAAAACTCCAAGACAAAAACTGCTAACCAAGAATACTCTACAATGCAAAGTTATCCTTCCTGTATGAATGAAGAATAAAAACCTAAGACAAATAAAGCCTTCAGAAATTTTCTACTACTACTAAATCACCACTCCAGGAAATCTTAGAAGAAGCCCTAAGATCAAAGTCACCAGAAGAACAAGCAGGAACAACAAAACTAAGAAGCAAATAGGAAACTAAAAATGACCTCTAAAAAATCAACTATAGAATCTCAAATATCAATAATCACCCTAAATGCTAATGATCTAAACTCAACAATCAAAAGACACAGTGTAGCAGACTGGATCAAAAAGCAGAAACCAACATTCTGCTGTCTCCAGGAAATACACTTGAACTCCAAAGATAAGTATAGACTGAGAATAAAGGGCTGGAAAACCATCATTCAAGCAAATGACCCCAAATGAAGGCAGGGGTAGCCATTCTTATATGAAACAGTTATCAAATTAATAAAAGTAACAAAGGACAAGGAAGGTCACCACCTAATGATACAGGGAATGATTCAACAAAAAAAATTATGATTATAAACATATATGCATCAAATGAAAAGAGCACCAAATTCATGAGAAAACTACTAGCAGAACTGAAAGCAAATATTGACAAAAACACATATGTAGTAGGAGACTTTAACACTCTCACCAAAGGACAGATCAACGAAACAGAACTACACAAGGACATAAAAGCCTTCAAGGAAAATCTAGATCAAATGGACCTAGTAGATAGGACACTGCACCCCCAAGGAAAAAAACACATTTTCTATTCAAACGCACATGGATCATTCTCCAAAATCAACTTCATAATAGGCCATAAGGCAGATACAAACTAAAACACAAAGACCAAAACAGTGCAAACCTTTTTCTCTGATCATAAAGGTATCAAACTAAACAATGAGAAGAAAGAAAGAAGAGTATCTAATACATGGAGACTGACTAACAAGCTACTAAATGAACACTGGATAATTGAGGAAATGAAAGAAGAAATTAAAACCTACTTTGAAAAAACTATAAAGAAAACAAAGCATTCCCAAATATTTGGGACTCAGCAAAAGCAGTTTTAAGAGGAAGGTTCATAGCACTACAGTTGTGTATCAAAGTGCAAGAAACTAACAAAAGAAATAATCTAATTTCCCAATTCAAAGAATTAGATGAGGAACAACAAAAAAATCCAAAACCCAATAGAAGACAAGAAATAATACAAATAAAAGGAGAACTAAATAATATAGAAATCAAAAAGACTATCCAGAATATCAACAAAACCAAAATCTGGTTCTATGAAAAAATAAATAAAATTGATATACCTCTTATAAAGCTCACAAAGATAGAACAACCAACCAAATAAATAGGATAACAAATAAAAGAGGAGCAATTACAATGAACAAGTAGAAATCCAAAGGATAATCAAATATTACTATGCACATTTATAGGCAAACAAATCCAGCAACCTGGATGAGATAAGCAGATTATTAGAATGATACAGCTATCCAAAATTGACAAAGAAGAAATGGAGAACATAAACAAACTAATTGCAAGCAGCAAAATTGAAGCAGTCATCAAATATCTCCCTAAAAACAAGAGGCCAGGACCAGATGACTTCACAAATGAATTCTACCAGACTTTCTAACATGAAATAATGGCTGCATTACTAAAACTTTTCCCAAAAGTTGAGAAAGAAGGAAAGCTGCCAAACACATTCTATGAAGTAAACATCACACTTCTACCAAAATCAAGTAAAGACAGCACTAAGAAAAAATTATAGATCAATTTCCATAATGAACATGGACACAAAAATTTTAAACAAAATCCTGGAAAATCAAATCTAATGATGCATATAAAGTATTATTCACCATGACAAAGTGCGATATTTCCCAGGGGCACGGGGATGGTTCAATAACCGAAAATCAATTAACATAATCCACCACATCAACAAAGAAAAAACCAAAAACCATATGATCATCTCAATAGATGCAGAAAAAGCATTCAATAAAATCCAACACCAATTCAAGATAAAAGCTCTTAAAAAATTGGGGCTAACAGGAACATATATCAACATAATAAGAGCCAGCTATGATAATCCTACAGCAAACATTATCTTAAATGGGTAAAAATTAAAATCATTTCAATTAATATCTGCAACGAGGCATTCTCCTTACTACTTTTTAGCATTGTACTGGAAATTCTAGCTAGGGCAATAAGGCAAGAGAAAAATATAACAGGGATGCAAATAGGGAAAGAAGAATTGAAGCCAGCATGATACGCAGATGATATGATTCTCTAGGTAGAGAGCCCCAGAAAATTCACAGAGAATCTAGCTGAAACAATGAACCAGTAAGATAGCCAGTTACAAAATCAACACACAGAAGTCAGTAGCTTTCCTTACACAAAAAGTCAAGCAGAAGAAGAATTTTAAAATAACTATCTCATTTAACATCACACTAAAAGAAAATTAAATGCATGTGAATACCTAACAAAACACATCAAAGAACTATGCAAAGAAAACTTTAAAATGCTGCTACAAGAGATAGAAGAAAACATAAGAAAATGGAAAGATAGTCCCTGCTCATGGATTGTAAGAATAAGCATCATCAAAATGGCCATCCTATCAAAACCAATCAATAGATTCAATGCAATCTGTATAAAAATTGCAATGACATTCTTTAAAGAGATAGAACAAAAATTAGTGAAATTAATAAGGAATAACAAAAAAGCCTCTTGACCAAAATTAAAAAAAGAGAACAGAGGTATTACTATTCTAGACTTCAAATTATACTACAAAGTCATAATAATTAAAACAGCATGGTACTGGTACAAAAACAATCAGATCAGTGGAGCAGAACTGAGTGCCCTTTAATAAGACCACACATATATAGTCAACTAGTTGTTGACAAAGTACTGAAGAACTTACATTGAAACAAGGACAGTCTCTTCAATAAATGGTGCTGGGAAAACTGGACTAAGACATGTAAAAAAATGAAACAAAATGTTGGTTCCCTCACACCATGTACAAAAAACAACTCAAACTGGATAAAAGTCAAGGATATAAGACCTGAAACCATAAAATACATAGAGGAAAATTTGAGCAAAACCCTCCATAAATTACACATCAGAAAACCATTCCTGAACACACTATAGCTGTCAAAAAATGAAGGGAAGCATAAACATTGGCATTAGATCAAACTAAAAATCCTATATAACAAAACAGACAATTAACAAAACAGACAATAAACAAAACAAAGAGACCCAATCGAATAGGAAAAAAATTTTGCCCTCCAAAAAAGTGATAAGCGTCTACGGCCATACCACCCTGAACGCGCCCGATCTCGTCAAAAAAGTGATAAGGGTTTGATAGCAAATATTCATAAGGAACTCACACCACATAGCAAAAAAACCCCAAGAAGTTCAGTCAAAAAATGGGGAGGGAAAAGAACTAAAAAGACACTTCTCCAAAGAGGAAATACAACTGGCCAACAGGTACATGAAAAAGTGCTCAATGTCACTAGTAGTCAGGGAAATGCAAATCAAAACCACAATGAGATACTACCTTACACCAGTAAGAATGGCCCATATTAAAAAAAAAAAAACCAGGCAACCACTGCTGGCATGGATGAGGAGAGAAGGGAACACTTACACTGCTGGTGGGAATGCAAGCTGGTCCAGTCACCAAGGAAAGGAATTAAAATGAACTACCAATTTAACTGAGGAATTGTTCTTCTGGAATCTACTCAATCTATCCAATTGCTCTTCTGGAATCTATACAAAGGGACACCTGTATCTGAATATTTATTGCAGCACTATTTTTTAATTTTTTTAATTTGCTAGTGAATAAAAATTCCATTTACTTTTTTGATTTTTTTCACATATATTATCTTATTTAGTCTTCGTGACAACCAGAATGCTAAGCAGTGTGGGTCTTTTTAAAAATAATTTATTTATATATAAATTTCACATCTCTGTGATCTCTGGGGTTCACATCCCCTCCCTGACCATCCCCACCCTGTCCCACCCCCCTTTTTAAAATTTTTGTTTTGTTTCATTTTCTTGTTTTTTATTTCTTTTATTAAGTACTTTATTATATAGGTAATTATTTCACATCTTTGTAATCCCTGGTACTCTCCCCTCCCTCACCCATTCCCCCCACCACCACCAAGTTGTAAACTTTAGTTTGTTTTTTGCTTGTTTTGACTTTTTCTCCCAGCCTTTTGTTTGTTTTTCCTATGTCCTATATATTAGTGAAATCATTTGGATTCTGTCTTTTTCTTTCTGACTTGTTTCTGTTAATATGATTTCTTCTAGGTATATCCATGTTATCTCAAATTCATCAAATTTGTCATTTTTAATTGATGAGTAATATTCCATTGTAACAGTGCTGCACTATTTATAATTGCAATGACATGGAAACAACCCAAGTGCCCCAAAACAGATGAATGGATGAAAAAGATATAATATGTATGCACAATGGAATATCAGTCATCAATTACAAATGACAAATTTGATGAATTTGAGATAACATGAATGGACTAGAAGAAATAATATTGGCAAAAACAAGTCAGATAGAAAAAGACAGAATTCAAATGATTTCACTAATATATGGGATATAGGAATACCAAACAAAAGGCCAGAAGGAAAAGTCAAAACAAGTTAACAACCAAACTAAAGTGCACATTGCTGGTAGGTGAATGGATGTGAGTAGTCAAGGATGGCAGGTGGTGGGCAAACCCTGGGAAATACAAAGATGTGAAATATATATATATATATATATATATATATATATATATGTGTGTGTGTGTGTGTGTGTGTGTGTGTGTGTGTGAAATATATATATATAATTAGTTTTTAAAAATAAATAGAAAATAAAATTCAATTTGTTGCCAACTATGAATACTACTAGTTATACAATAGTTAATGACACATACTGATGTATGTACCTTAAAGAATCCCATAAAATAGATTAAGTATCACTATCATTACACTACAAAGCAGAGCATGATGAATGGGTGAAAGAGAAAACTTTTTTTTTGTATAAGTTGAAAGAGTATGAGTTATGTCTATTATCTGGACACTCAGTCAAAACTTTGTGGACTGAGATGATATTGAATTGATTATGCTTTAGTGTATTATTGCATTATGTGAAGCAATTTTACACAAGTTGGGGAAAAAAGAACAGAACCCATTTACCTAAAGTTAAAAATTGTTTCAAGAAAAAATTTTAAATACTGACTAAATTTAAAAATATAGGCTGGATATTTTATAGTTTACTTAATTTGGCTCTATACATGTTTTCTCCTCATTAAATTCTGGTTATTTGATTTTTTCTATAATATTGTCAAGGTATTATTATAATGTCATTCTCAGTACATAACATATATATACACATATATACATAGAGCATACATTTTTATTAACTTTTATCATTTAGTTAATATAATTTTTCTTAAAGTTTTCCAACATAAAATTACTTTTTTACTATTTTCACCTATTATCTACAGGAAATAACTTGAGACCTTGTAAATTTCTAATTTTCATCCTATTTTTGAATTTTTAAAACTCTTATTTTATTTTTATTGAGCTTTCATTGGTTTATGCTACTGTATGTGGCCAAGAGGTATAGGCTGACACTTCCTCAGATGCATGTCATCACACCACAGCCAATACCAAGACACACATAAGTGTCTATGTGCATTTTTGCTCTTTGCTCTTCACACTTCTACTTTCTCTTTGGTAACCTAATTCTACAGATAGATCATGTTTGCTATTGGATTGATTGGGTTGATTTGTCCTATCTTTATAGTTCACTTATCAGTGAAATCAAGTTATATTTGTCTTTCTTCTTCTGACATAATTTTCTTAGTTATCCTCTACAGTTTATTCATGTTGTCATAAATGACACTTCATTTATTGTTTATTGCTGAGTAGTATTCCATTGTGTATACGCCATATCTTAATGCATTCATCTGTTGTTGGTGATTTAGGTTGTTTCCATAACTTGCTATTATAAATAGTGCTGAAATGAAGATAGGAGGGCATATATCCCTTCCAATTAGTGCTTTTGCATTCTTTGGGCACTTAGGAGTGGAACTGCTGAATTGTGTGGTAGATATATTTTTAATATTTTGAGAAACTTCCACATCACTTTTCATAAGGGTTGTACGAGTTTACATTCCCACCAAATGTCTAAGAGCTTTCTGTTTTCCCTACATTCTTACCAACATTTATTATTTCTGTTCTTCAAAAGTTTTTTTTTTTTTGCAAGTGTATATGGACTAGTCATACAATGGTTTTTGATCTGCATTTCTGTACTGAGAAGTTCAAGGATCTCCACTGTAACCCCTACTGTTCAAAAATTGGAATGTATTCCTAACACTAGCAATAGGCAAGAGAAAGATAAAAATATGTATCCAAATTAAGAAAGATGTAATAATTATCACTGTTTGCATGTGACATGATAATATAAATAGGATACTCTAAGATCCCACTAAAAACACTAATTGAAATACTACATCATTTCAGTAAAGTGACTGATTATAAAATTAATTTGCTCAGAAGAGTTATAGTTTTTATCTACAAGAGAGCTAGAAGAGATAGAAACTAATACTTTAACAATAAATACAAACATAGCAGTAAACTTGACATAGGAAGTACAGAGCCTGTACAATGAAAACTATAAGACACAATTAAAAATATAGAAAATACCAGGAAATGGAAAACACCCTGCTCAACTACCAGCCTTAAATCTATATTACAAAACCATAGTAAGTAAAAACAGTATAGTACTGGGACAAAAACAGACCCACAGACCAGTGAACTGAAATGAGAGCCCAGAAATAAATCCACACATATCTAGAATTATTTTATGACAAAGGAAATAATATACATTGTACAAATTCTCTTCAATAGATATTTTTGGTAAAACAGGACAGTCACATGTGACATGTGAAAGAATGGAATTAAATCACATTTCCATGTTACTTATATCATCTCAAATAATTAACTTAAATCGTATTAAAGACATGGATGCAAGATATGAAACCATAAAGCATTAGAGAAAACACAAGCAAAATACTCAAATAAATTACGTCAGTGTTGGTTTTGTGGATTTTCCTTCAATGGCAAAATAGAAAGAAAGGAATAAAAACAAATGGGACTATACTAAGCTAAAGTGCTTCTGCACAGCAAAATAAACTATCATTAAAACAAAGAACAAATTACCATATATTAAAATTATATCTATGTTATACTGAGTGAGAGAAAATATTTTCATTTCATACATCTGACAAGGGACTGATAACCCAAGATCTATAAAGAACTCATACAACTCAATGAAAACAAATAACCCAATAAAAAAAGACACTTCTCCAAAAAAGACAACCTATGGCCAACAAACCCAATGATGATTTTTGCCAGAATATATAACAACTGTAATATCCAAATTGTGTTGCTCTATTTTCATTCCTGTCTATGTATTTTTTGCTTAAAAACGTAATAAGAACTTTCTATGAAAAAATTATTAATTTAAATCAGTATCGATACATTGATTTTTTTTTTTTTTTTTTGAGACTAGGTCTAGCTATTTTTGCCTGTGGAACCGCAGGCTCACGTTGTCTGGAGTATCACAGACTCTAGCAATCCCCAGCCTCAGCTTCCCAGGTAGCTGGGATGACAGGCGTGCGCCACCTAGCCCAGCTATTTTTTTGGAACTAGGTATCACTACGGGCCCCAGGCGGGACTCGAACCGTGATCTCTAGCCCCAGCCGCTTCATAGGCTGAAGCTTACAGGCACGAGCCACCGTGCCCGGCTACATTGATTCATTTTATTTGTTTGTAACAATCTTGAGTGGACACTCAAGGAGTCCCCACTCATACACATGAGAACAGTAGAAGTAAACTCTTATTTCCCTTTTCAATGTATTCAGCTATCCAAATGGTATCAAACATTTAATGCCTAGTCTAGAGATACAATAAACTAGTAAGGCTTTCTCTATATAATATATTAATATGATATATTTTGTTACTTATGAGCAGCGTGAAAATTTGAAAAATACAGGTCCTATTGCAATAATGAGATAAATAAAAGTCCACAAATTGCAGTGATGTGAATATGAACATTAAAATAAAAGAACAGATTGAAATAAAGTAGAATACATTTACTTCACTTTTAATTCCAAGTGTTTGGTCATGAATATAACCTAAACTCCTTGCCCCCAGAACCTTATTTTAAATCTTCAAAAAATTGTTTTTCCTTTTTATGGTATTCACTAATGACTTCTAAGACAGATATTTTGCCAAAAACATAGATTTCTTCACAAATACCCCCATTTTAGGGTTGCCATCAAAAATGACATTGTCTGACATTTAAAAATTATTCTGCCTTATTAAAATAAGGCAAGAACATTCAACTTAGGAAGATGAAAACGTCACGTGTAAATTGATATTTTCTATGGATTCCACTTAATCTCAGTCATAGAAACAGTCAGTTTCTTAATTGATAGATTCCAATGTCACTAATGATAATGTTTAATTTAACACTTGGTTATGAAATTTATATTTTACTTTAAAGTCTCTGGAATATAAGAATTCCTTATCCATTGTTAATATTCAAGAAGTTTGCAAATCCTGTGAATTCAGATATAAAATATTTTTATGTACTTGTGATTTATGCATTTAATTTCACCCGTGGGTAGAACATCTATAGCTTTTATTAGATTCTCAAATGGGGCTATGGTGAGGATGTGTATTATATGGACAAGTCATATTTTTATCACAATGGATTCCTCAGAGAACTCTCTGAAATATATCATTTTAAAGCAGATTGCATAGTCTCATAAGAATAAAGTAATTGAGATTGCTTTTCTTATCAAAGATTTAATAATCAGTAAAGTATGTATATAAAGCAACACAAAGTTAAGATGCGCCCAATATAAAACCTCTAAATTTTCCAATTTGAAAATTATGCTTCAAGGTCAAAGAAATTAAAGCAAATATGACCTTATTTTTAGAAGTATATTTCTCAAATGATTTCTTTTAGATCTTTTGTCAAAATCAGCAGAGTTTGCCAACATCAGTTTTGTTCCTAACTGTAGACTCCCTAAAAGGCTTGCAAGAATATGCACCTTTCCTCATTCACCTATACTATTCCTAATCTCTGATGTATCAACAGGGAGTTGAGGGAAGATGTCACCACCAGTCTTGACAGGTTACTGATCATGTTTTAAGGGACATCTTAGGCTTTTTGCCAGGGTCATAGGATAGAATAAAAAATACCTATAAAATATAACTTGAGTGCCAAATAAAATTTCCCTGAAACATATGCTAGCTCTGGTAAAATATTGTTATGTATTTCATTGTAGCAGGATAAACACCAATGTTGATAGGCATGAGACCTTTGATAAACATCAAAAAGGATTGTATAATTGACACAAAAGAAAAAAAAGACTGTTTGGTATTTTCTAAATCAGATAAATAATGAGTGACAAAACAAACAAATGGAATTGAAACCTTGAGCCTAAAATAGAAGCAGGCAATTTTGTGTCCCTGTAGTTGAACTAGAAATACAGTCTGCAGTTTATGACCAATTGGGTCAAAGAAAAATACCCATGGAGGATAATTTCAAGAAGAATTCAAAGACTAAACCAGAAGAGAACGATTCCTCAAAGCAGAAGGCATATACTAAGAAAGACAGCAAACAGACAAGCAAAAAGCCTAAGATGTCCCTTAAAACATGATCAGTAACCTGTCAAGACTGGTGGTGACATCTTCCCTCAACTCCCTGTTGATACATTAGAGATTAGGAATAGTATAGGTGAATGAGGAAAGGTGCATATTCTTGCAAGCCTTTTAGGAAGAGTCTACAGTTAGGAACAAAACTGATGTTGGCAAACTCTGCTGACTTTGACAAAAGATCTAAAAGAAATCATTTGAGAAACATACTTGAACAGTGCATTCTCAAAACATCTACATAATTTCCTGCAAATAGCTAGGTGGTCAGAAAAAGAATACATATAATAAAGCAATGCTTGATAGTTAAAATGTACTTTGCACGGGAAATTAAAAATACAAGAACATAGAAAGAAGCAGAAATCAAAAATGGAAGATAAGAAGCTGGTCAAACAAAATATTGCCAACAGCTTGAATGAGGTATAAAATGTTCAAAGAAGAACTGTCAAAGTATCTGAAGTAGAGGTTCTGGATCAAGAAAACTGAGGGAAATTTAAATCATTGCATTTTAAACAATCAAAAGGGAAAACTGTGCCAAAAACACTGTAGAAATAAAACACTGGCTTGAGAAAACTTGAAGAAAAAAGCAAAAATGAGCAAAATTTCAATATTATAAATATACAAAGTTATACAGAGGTACATAGATGACAGATAAACTTTAGTGCCCATAATGTATACATGTGAAGTGGCAATATGAACAAACTAAACAGAAACATTTTTTTCATTATAATGCAAGAAAAAATTCACTGCTGAAAAAAACTTTAACCTATAAAGACAAATTATATTGTCTATATATATATATAGTTTTGCTAAAGGTGAGAGTTTCAATACATACTGAGTTATATAATATATGGCAAACCATATCCTCTTTTTGATAAATTAGAAATGGTATCTGTACATACAAATAAGCAAAAATCTTTTGTGCTTATAGGTAAGTTGACAACAAAGCTTTCCAACTTAATATGCAAAACTAAAAGTGCAGTAAAACCTATGTATTTAGCTGTAAGGAAAATATAAAACATATTTACAAACCAAGACAAGCTATTATTTTATAATGAACAACAGCATTCTTTCAAGATACTGCTAGAAGTAACAATCAAAACAACAGTTTAAAAAATTCTTTTAGAAAAAAATTGAAGAAAATTCTTCTGAGAACTGATTTCATTTAAATAAAAAATAGGATTGAAAACAAATGTCAGAATTATAGTAAATAAGGATAACACAATTGAGCATCTATATGAATCAAGCATTATATCAAATTTCATGTATATATATGGCAGAAATCATGTATACAAAATAGATGAAAACATTTCAATTCATCTTTATAAGAATGTTAGTTCAACATGATCACAATCATTTGTTCAATAGACACTCACAAATTGCCAACAATGGTTATCAATCTTATACACAACATGTGAAATTATTTCTTTTATCTCATATAACAATATGAGATTGTTACATATAACAATATGAGATTGTTAACAAAGGCTTTTAATAGATGGAAAATGGTACCTGGTTCTTCAGTTCTGCAGGCTGAAAGCATGAGGTCAGGATGCCAAGATGGTCAGGGGGGAATCTCTTCTGCATTGAGACATCACTATCACTTTATCGTTAAAGGGCAGCAAAGAGTAGAGATAACTTTAGAACTTTTTTATAAGACAAACTCTTTTATGAAGTTTCACCTCATAATTTAAGTACTAGCTAAACTCTCCTCTAACTAATACCATCATATTTATTAGGTAGGAATTGAACATATAAATTTTGAGAAAACACAAATATTCAGACCATAGTCATTGTTTATACTAATTATGCACATTTATACACACATTTAGTATTAATATGTATGTATAGTGTATATATGCCTCAAATATCACATGGGACACACACTAATAAAAAAGACTGTTATCTGAAATTCAAATTTTAAAAGATACCCTATATTCATTTTGCTAAATTCTGCTAAACTTGAATCAAAGTATTCATAAAATATAAAATTTAAACACTTTTTAATTGAAACAAAATTTGCATATTTATTTGAGATATTTAAAAGACTTGACTTAGGTAGGTTAAACATATGAATGCATAGTCCATGGTACATTTTCTCTTTTATAATGATGTTGATAAGCTCATTTTTCTAAAAAAATTGAAATATTGGATCACTATTTTTCCTTGTGAATTTTTAAGTTTTTTTTTTTTAAATTGTGCTCACACACATAAACACATGCACACACACACACACACACCATTAACATGATTCTTTCTAGGTTCATCCATGATATCACATGTCTTTTTTGATTGTGTAATATTATTCCATTGTGTACATATATCACAACTTTATGATCCACTTATCTTTTTGGGAGCATTTGGGTTGTTTCTTATGAATTATCTAGCAAATTAATTTTTCTTTATGATTAATAACAACAGGATTTCTGACAGCAAAGTGGAATCATGTTATTAGGAATCACAGCCATCAACTGCTACATATCAATCTTGAAATGTAAAAAATGAATGTAGAAGTGTATAACCAATGTTTTTGTTTAACTATATTTAAAATAAAGTCTGTCTAAGGCCACCTGAGTAAGACATAGCAAACATGGGACATTTTCTTCCTGACAGACTGTAGTTTCATTTTAGATTCTACCCAATTAACCCTACCTTAACTTTCAGACTCTTTCTCAAAATGGTGGTGCTTTAGACCATCAATATCATTTTTGTTTGTAAATTAATTTCATAACATCAAAACAAACAACATTTAGCTCCATGCTTAGTTGTTCTAAACAACTAGGGTCAGGGTAATGGGGATACAGGCAGAAAGCAGTAGCAATAAGAAAAACCTCATTTCCAAAGACCTTATATTCTGCTTGCTGAAAATGATTAGCCATGTCATGTCTTGTAAGATGAGCATGAATGAAAAAAAAAAAAAATCATCAGTTTTAAGTTCAAAAAGAAATGATGTTGGGAAAGCATTCTCTTTGTAGAACATGAACAAGTGAACTCTATATATAGAATTTTAGCCAAAACATGATCAAAATCAGTAGGAAGTATGCTGTGGTACTCCCTGGAGAAGCAAAATAATTTGAGAGTTCCTGAAATAAAGCATCACAAAACCATAACTTAATAGCTCTCTTCCTCTCTCTGTATGTCTCTCTCCTCTCTCTTTTTCTCTTTTTTAAAAACTGTTTGTTGTTACTTTTGAGGTAGCATTGACTTAAAACATTGCTTGTGATTTAGATGTACAAGAATTTCCACTTTGGATCTTGCAAGGACTTTACAAATTATAGGAGACATTTAGAATATAAGTAAGTGAAGATATAATTCACTGTAGAAGTCTTCCACCTATTATTTGATATATAATTGACATCCAAAAATTGCCAATAATTAATGAATGCAATTTGGTAAAATTTGGACATAGGTATATAGTTAAAAATACCACAATTAAGAAAATGGGACTATATCAAACTAAAAAACTGCACAGAAAAAGAGACAATAAACAAAACAAAAAGAAACCCAACTGAATGAGAAAAAAATTTTGCCCTACATACAAGTAAGTGATTAGGGTCTGATAACAAAGATCCACAGAGAACTCACACAACTTACCAAAAACAAAGCAAGAGGTCCAGTTAAAAAAATGGAAGAACTAAAAAGACACTCCTCCAAAGAAGAAATACAAATGACCAATATGCATATAAAAATAGGCATATGAAAAATGCTCCACATAACTAATAATCAGGGAAATGCAAATCCAAACCACACCGAGATACCATCTTCCACCAGCAAAAATGATCCATACATTTAAGACAAAAACAGGCAACAACAAGTGCTGGTATGGATGTGGAGAAAAAGGAACACTCTTACACTGTTGGTGGGAGTGCTAACTGGTCCAGCCACTTTGCAAGGCTGTGTGGAAGTTCCTCAAACAATTGAAAGTAGAACTACCATTCGACCCAGCAACTCACTATGGCAATCTCCTTAAAGTATACAAAAACACTAATCCATATGAAATTGGGTGAGAAAGGAGCAGAAGTCTCCAACTAACAAGCATCGGGAATAAAGTGGCACTTTAAAAATGCAGCTTCTGCCACACAAATTCCCTCAGTTTCGTGCCACCCATGTGTAGTAGTTGCCAGTCAAAATGCAATTTAACAACAGGGTTTTATTTACAAGGGATTTAACAGGGAAAACAAAAAGTCCTGAAAGTCACAAGTGGTCAGTTATCTTAACCTAGGCAACATTTTCTGTCCCAAAGGTCCCAAAACCCATGTCCATGATGGTGCTGCTTTGACCCTCCAAACCTGAGAGGCAGGCACTCTGCAAAGTCCAGTCTTTTTCCAGCATCTTCTTTTTGTTTCTTCTCCAGTGTTCAGAGATGCTCCACTTCTCCAAAGCACTTCAAATTTCTTCAACAAAACGTTTATCAAATCAGCTTTCCAAATCCCTAGTTACCTCCAGGTACCAGTTTACTACGCCACCTTGCCACAACAAAGTAAAAGTACCCTTATCCTGTTTATATCAGTACCCTTATCCTTTTTAGCCTTCTTTTACCTGTGTTTTTCAGACATGGCTAATGACATCAATGCCTAAATTTTAATACTGTCCATATTGGGGTCCAGGCTTCACATAAGGACACCTTTACACACGTATTTATTGCAGCATTATTTACAATTGCCAAGGTATGGAAACAACCCAAATGCCCCCAAAAATGACAAATGGCTATAAGAGGTGTGGTATATTTACACAATGGAATATTATGCATCAATCAAAGAAAACAACCTTATGTCATTTGCAGCAACATAGATGGATCTAGAAGGAATCATGTTAGCAGAAATAAACCAGAAAGAAAAAGAGAAATATGGAATGGTCTCACTTATATGATGCATTTAGGAAAAACAGGCAAATAAACAAAAAATATATAAAACTGTCAAAATATAGAACTGAAACAGAGGGGGAGGAGGGAGAAAATGGGGGAGGGGAGAACACAAAAAACAGATCATTCACAGGTGATAGAACACAAAAAACAGATCATTCACAAGGTTCACAGGAAGAACCTTGGGGATGACAATGATGAGATAGATAGATAGATGGATAGATGGATGGATGGATGGATGGATGGATGGATGGATGGATGGATGGATGGATGGATGGATGGATGGATGGATGGATGGATAGATAGATAGATAGATAGATAGATAGATAGATAGATAGATAGATAGATAGATAGATAGATAGATAGATAGATAGATAGATATAGATAGATACATAGATAGGTAGATAGGTAGATAGATAGATGTGCAATCAATAAAAAAATTTAAAAAAAGAAAAAGAAAATGAATGTATCTATCACCTCCCAAAGTATACTATTGACTATTGTTCTTTTTGTTTCACTTTGCTTTTTGTGGTAAAAATGCTGAATCAACCCTATTCAGTTTTTAAATACATGACAACTTTTGGTTAGCTATAGGCACCTCTTACCAACTGCTGGCAATGTCATTCTGTTTTTCATTTCTACTGTGAATATCTTATAAGATTTTAATAGATTCTTCATATAAAGAGAATCATTCAATATTTGTCTTTAACTTATTCCACTGGATATAATGTTTTCTAAATCAAAACATGTATGGTACAAAGTAGGATTTCCTTTCTTTTAATTAAACAAAAACTTTCACGCCATTGTGTATATATAATACCTTTCTTTATTATCTACAATGCATATTTAGATCATTCTCAAATCTTGGCTATTTTGAACAATTATGTGTGGTAATGGGATTATATATATATATATATACCTGATTTTAATCTGTATATAATATATATATTATAATATATATTATATATATATATTATATATATAATCTATATATATTGTTTTATATATATAAAAACTTGATTTTAATCTATATATATTATGTTTTACTTTATTTGTTTTGTTTCCTTTATATATTCTATATGAGTAGAACCATAGAGTACTTGTTTTTCTTTGTCTGGTTTATTTCACTAAGCATAATTCACCATAATTTCATCATGTTCTTGTAAATATCAGGATTTCATCTTTCCAGAACTGAATAGTATACCTGGATGTATATACAACATGTTCTTCATCATCCATTCATGAGTTGATGGCCACTTAAGTTTGCTCCAGTTCTTAGTTATGGTGAAGAGTTCAATAAATATGGGGTTGTGTTTTCTTTTTCTTTTTTTCAATTTAGTATTTTTGCAAATACTCAGAATTATATATTTTGTAAATATAAATTATATAATTTGCAAATAAATAATCTGGGAAAACTGAGTTGTATGAAATTTCTTTATTTTTAAATTTTTTGGAAGAATCTTTGTACTGTTTTCTATAATGAATGCATAAATTTGTATACTCATCAACTCTGTATAATAATTTCCTCTCTTCAATAAATTGTTTCTTTTCTTTTGAGTAGTGCCAGTTACTGACAGATACTATATTCTTTCATGAATATATACTTAAAACAATTCAATAACTTCTTTTAAATGTATTATTTCAGAAATACTGGCTTTTACCTATTTTACAAAGCTCAAATGTGAGATTTTTTTTTTGAGTCTTGGGTTGTTTGAAACAGAATGTAAGGGCATGCTGAGAAGTCAGTCAACTTTGGAAATTTTATCTGAAAATATCTTTCATTTGATTATTTGTCATGTTGACAGTTTATGGCAGATTTTGCACTATATATATGTTAAACATTTTAATATAGTCAAATGTTTTATGTTTTATAGTCAAATGTGCCTTCACTTTTATTCTATCATAACTGCACATGTGATTTATACAAGTTGTCTTAATATTTTCTTTCAATATTGAAATATTTATTCTATGTTAAAATTTTCAATAAAACTTGAATTTATTAATGTAATTCACATCTGAAATCTGTTACTTTTGTTTTTAGAACATCTTCACATCCCTGAACCATTAAACAAGACCATCCAATTCCCAGTATGTTAAATGCAACCATTGTTAAATATTTATCTTCTAATATTTCCTATATATAAATCATATTCTCTATTCTCAGATCAATGTTATTTTTTCAATACATCATAACATTATCATAATAACTAATAAATATTTAACAATTTTTACCAAGCAAATTGTAAATGAAAATTAGTAATAAAATTCAACACAGTGAAATTATAAGTGGAATTGCTTTGCAATTTAGAATTATTGTGGATACTTAGTTTCTCCAATTTTCCAGCCTGTTCTTTAAGCAAATGACTTGCTTTTCACATTAAAATATTAAATATTCATTACAGTTAATTTTATTTATTGAGTTCTTTCTATAACTCTAAATAAAATTTCACTTCATTTATATTAGTAATGGTTAATTATACATGATGCATACATTTCAAAGACAGCATACTAAATGAAGGAAGTTACTTTCAAAAAGAAACATGCTTTGTTATGCATTTATATGACAAAATTTAATATTCTTTATTTTGTAATTATATCTGTACAAACATGTCAACCCATTCATACATACACATGCCCACACACACGTCATTTTAACCTAATTTTTCAGATATACAATGACATCTTTAGTTGACAATTTTTCTTAGTGTTTTCTATGTTCACAATGTTAATTGATATTTCAAAACATAATTTATCAATTTTTAATCTCCATAAAGCAATTATACCGTAATATAGTTGGCATCAGCTACATGATTTTGTTTGTTTTTTGCGGTATTTTCTCAGTGTTTTGGCATTCTGATATTAGGTGGGAACTTTCTCTCCTATCTAATTAATGCAACTACCATTATTAAGAGGCTACCTTGGCAGTTAACCCATGTGGACATCTTTGCCAGCTGCAACCTTTTTTTTCTTAACCTTAGAAAATAGCTCCCATTTAGGCTCTGTGAAACCCTAGTAGTCACAGTTCCATAAAAATGCATTATCTACCCTAATTTTTAGTCTGCTACTCTGAAATTCTAGATCTCCTTGTTAATTTCAAGATTCAAAGGCCTCTGGAAATTAAGGAGTAAGTAACTCTGCTAGGGCTACTTGCATAGCAGCACCAATGAATTCCTCTATTAAATGGCAACAAAAGTTAGTACTCCATGTTTTCTGCTTGCTTTGCAGTCTCTGCACTCTCTTATGGCAGCAAATCCCTATTCAAAATCTACAATAATAAAAATATTTTATTTAATTTGCTATTCAGCTAAATTGAAGATTATAGGTGAGTATGGATGAGAAGCTTAGTGAGTATCAGTTTCTCAGAGTCAATTTTCCTACTTCATATTTCTTTTTATCTTCATGCCCTAGATCTTCCAGAAGTGGCATCTAGAGTGTAATTTCTGTTTCCAGATTATAAAAATAAAATTTAAAACTTAACAAATAAAATGCTCCAGTCCATTATTACTATAAAGTGCATAAAAGATGTGAATAGGGACTTCTCAAAATTTAACATTCAAAAGGTCAGTAAACATGCAATAAAAAAAGTACTCAACATGGAAACACAGATGAAGTTCATAGGGAGCCATCATACCCATCCATCAAATGTCCCAAAATAAGCACAAACACTGTCAAAGATTTGTAACAACCCATTTGATTTATCCATTGAAGGTGGGAGTGAAACCACTTTTAAGGACTGATTGGCAACATCTTCTAAAATAAAATATACTTCCTCTACACTTTAGTAATCTGAAGTTTTTACAAATATATCTGACAATTGTATGCCAACATCCTCCAAAAGACATATATGAGTGTGTTCATAGATATTAAGCATATGTTCTTAGCAATGTTATTCAAGAACCTAACAATAGCAGAGTGGACAAATAAAATGTTATTTTCATGTCCTTGTTACTATAGAGGAATGAAGAAATAAAAGAAATAGCAACAAGAGTACATTTCAAAGATTATTGAATGAAGGAAGTTGCAAAGGGAAACATGCTTTGTTATAGAACAAAAATAAATAAACAAGCAAATTAACTTAAGATGAGAACAATGGGTAACTCAAAAGGGTGTTGTCTACAAGGGATCATAAAGAAGTTGTCATCTATACCATGAATGTCTTGATATGGTAATGATTACATGATTTTTATATGTATCAATTAATTGACTAGTACAGCAATTCTGGCATGCTTTGAACACTCTGCTTATTTCAATTTAGAAAGTAATGTGTGTTGTGCACAATTCAATAATTGTTGACAGTAACAACTTTTGTTCAAAACTACTTGTGATATTTTTCATGCAATTATAAGTGATTATAAAGGATTTACCTGAGGTTAACATGTGAGATAATTGCCTGATCTGTCCCAGACTTATGCACTGTCTACTGTAGTCTCTGAGGGCAGATGCAGTAAAGGAACCAGCTGCAATGGGGGAAAGGAAATATCAAGTTAGAGATTCAGGAAAGGGGTTGTAGCAAATCCAGAGAAGCAGTTTTGTGCATCAGTCTACTGGTGGGCAGCAAGGGGGCCAAAAATGTCTGAGCACTATGGGGTCTACACAAGTCACTGGTACCAAGGACAGAATTCAGTGAATTACTCAAACATATTTAAATGAAAAATAATGTGGAACCCTTCAGAATCATTTTACCCAAGAGATCTTAGAAACTCAACTAAACACCTTCACAAAGCAGGGGATAGTTTTGTTAAACCTAGTAAGGTATGTTGTAACCCTGCAGGACTTGTCACTATAACTTTGACAAAATTTATTTTGCCTAGATGGAGAAGGGAGAGTATGAGAGGTTGAAAAGGAGGGAAGATTTGTTATTTATCAGTTTTCATTTTGTTTTGTTTTTAGGTGAACCAGGTTTTGCCTGGTTCATATTTATAATTTTTTTTTCAGTTTCAGGATATTCCAGATTCCTTTCTTTTTGTTTTTGTAATATTTTTTGAGCGATTTTATAAATTTGAATCGATTTTTGCACACAAACATGTAGGAGGCTTATATTTGTTTCCATCTTTATTTACATATGTGTTGAAAGAAAGCCTCAATCCTATCTAGAAGAACTAGTTAATTTCATAAATACTAGCCACCTTGCAGGGATGTTACTGTGTAATTGAGTGCTCTACTACTTGTGAACAAACTCCTCAGACTCACCCTTATGACACGTTATGAAAAAAGACAGGTGGTTCAAGATCACTGACACCCTAAATCCATGGCTGCCATGCCCCTCTTCCAGCATAAGCCTTTTCTTACTACAGCCCCTTCTATAAATTTCATTCTTTGTAGTTTTACAGGAAGATATGGTCACAGAACAAATGAAAACCACAAACAAAAGGACTAAAGAACAAAATATTTTCAATGTGCTTAAGGATGAAAACTTTTTAGAGACATTTGTTTTCCTCAGTCTGTTGTTTTTCCATCTGTTGGCATTTCCTAGTCATCTACTTAATAAAAATTACTATCAGCCTACTTGTTAACTAGCTATTATCTAAATATTCAAGTCTATATGGGAAAAAAGGCAATTTTTAAAGAATTTCTTGGCATTATCAATGAAAAACATAAGAAAAGTGTAACCAAATTTGACATAGTAATATAAAATTGAAATTTAATGTCTCAGACACATTTAAAAAGAAAATACTACATTTTCAAAGCATTTATGCTTGTATTTTCTACCCATATGCATGTAGACACATTTGCTCATACAGTCATTAGCTCTTTATAGCATTGTTGACAATTCAACACTTATGCTAAATTATCCTATTTTTAACTGCATGTTTCCATCTGGGAATACAATGCTCAGTTTGCCTTGTGTTCATGTATTTTATTAGATCAGTTCCCATGTTAACTCTATTATTCATACATAATCTGTGACTTACACTCCCTAACTTTGGGCATATGTTATACACCAGGATGAATTAAGAATTTATTCACAATTTAAGCTCCTAATTACTTAATTTTTAGTATTACTGCCATATAATTAACATTATGAAAATAATAAGTAAATGGATCATTTCTTTTTAATGTCAAACCTATTATTGAAACAATTTTTGTGATACAGAAAAAGTTATAGAAGATAATGCAACATGTCATTTACAATTATATACTGAATAACTTTTTAAGTGAAAATTATTCTACATTTTCAAATATGATTAACAAATAGACATCTATTTTCATAGGAACGAATGGCGTTCTGTTTAAGTGCAAATATCTGAATGCCATTTTACTTGAAATATAAAAGAAATGAAGTGTGTGAATCTGAAAAGATACAGAATTTAAAGAACTTTATCACTTACCAAAATATATATAATTCCCTTAAAGAATTATAGAATAATAAAGATTATAAAAGCAGCCAACAGGTTGGCTACATTATTATTTTTTTAACTTTGTCCTCAATTTACTATTTGACATATAGTGTACTTTCTTAAACTGCTACAATTTATTTATAATTATCAATATGTAAAATAGAGATAATTTTATATAGAGAATTATATATATGTAGATATAAATATATATCAAATATATCTGAATGGATGTACTTTAGATTATGTTTTCTCTATTCTGGACAGTATTTGTTCTGTTTATACTCCACAGTTGGAAGCATGCACCACCAATGATATTTGAATAAGATTTCATGTGTCCATTGACCTGTGTTTCTTCTGAGAAGTATCTGTGAATCATCTGCACATTTCTTGACTAAGTTGTTTGTTTTGATGTATAAGCTCTCTGTAGATCTTTGATATCAGTCCTTTGTCTGATATACAGTATGCAAGTAATTCCTCCCACCCATAGCATCTCTTTATTTTAGTTATAATAGCCTTAGATGTACAGAATATTTTAATTTGATATAATCTCAGTTGTTTACAATCTTTTTGTTCGTTTTGTTGTTGTTGTTGTTGTTTTTGCTGGGATGAATCTGCAATATCTCTTTTTCTATTAAAAGTATGTAAGATGAGGAGGATTTTTTGTTTCTACTATTTTATACAAAAGTTAAATTCCAATCTTAAAAATCTATGCAGTCCCATAAAATCATAACATTATATATATTTATTTTAACATTAAATTTTAATAGAATTTTCTTTATTAGTGCATTAGTGTATACTTTCACAGAATTTTTAGAGGGTTTATTATTTTCTTAATAACTTAAATAGAAATAGATTCATAGTATACAATTTTTTTTTTGATCATGTAATGAGGTCAAGCTATTAAAAAGGTTTATCACTATTTTTAAAAATACAAGTGAATATGTATAAAAACATAGATTAAATATTTCATTGACAGAACTTTAAGACTTTCAGTGTTCAAGAAACAATAAAAAAAGCTGTAGTCATATTTAGCCATATTTAACCAAAATTAGTAAAATTTTACTTGTATTCTTTAAAATAATCCTAAAGTTAAAAATTATGTTTTTAGTATACAATTTAGTAAATGATGTGAAATTATTTATTATGCATTTTCCTTAGAGAATCTTCCAAGGGATTATATGTTTTTAGCTTAATAGTAATTTAATAAAACTTTGTCCCATAGAATATTAAGATTCCCATAATATTCAACCAAGGATTATAAACTCTAAATTTTTACTAACTTCTAATAAAAGAAGAGACTAAATACTTACATCAGTGCCTGGAATATATACTATATTAAAGTATTGCTATCACTATTTTTAAGAATATTCAAAATAAATTGAATATAAAATATATCAATGATGGTGAGTAAATTGTCAGATTATTTTAAGCTAAAATCTGTCAATCATGATTATATGTAGTTATAAAGAAAATCTTGTTTAAATTGAGAGCCAGTAGGTTCATAAAATACTTAGAATTTAGCTGACTTTTTATCGTATAGAGTTTCCTCAGATGAATTAATACCACTCACTATCCAATACTGAACCAAGTCTTTGTTTATAAGTACTTTGGTCTGGCAGTCATACATTTTTATCAATATGGGCAGGGAATTCTTCAAATGAACTGAAGTTTGGTATTTATTTGTTTTTAGTCATAATTTGTTTTTTAAAAAATTCTTTTCTAGGGATACAAATAGGAAAAGAGGAACTGAAACTATCTTTATATGCAGATGATATGATTCTATATGTAGAGAACCCCAAAAAATCCACAGAAAAACTTACTGAAATAATAAACCAGTTCAGTAAGGTTGCAGGTTACAAAATCAACACAGAAATCAGTAGCCTTCCTATATGCAAAAAACCACGCAGAAGAAGAAGAAATTAAAAAAGTCATCCCATTCACCATTGCACCAAAAACTATTAAATACCTTGGAATAAACCTAACAAAACACATAAAAGAACTATACAAAGAAAACTTTAAAATGCTAAGAGATAGAAGAAGACACAGGAAATTGAAAGGCATCCCTTGCTCGTGGATAGGAAGAAATAATATCATCAAAATGGCCATCCTACCAAAAGCAATCTACAGATTCAATGCAATCTCCTTAAAAATTCCAATGACATTCTTTAAAGAGATAGAACAAAAATTACAAAAATTCACATGGAACAACAAAAGATCTCAAATATCAAAAAACCTCCTCTCCAAAAAAAGAGAAAATGGAGGCCTAACTATTCCAGACTTCAAGCTATACTACAAAGCAATAATACTTAAAACAGCATGGTACTGGTACAACAACTGACAATCAGACCAATGGAACAGAATTGAGAATCTGGAAATAAAGCCACGCACATATAGCCAACTAATCTTTGACAAAGGAGGGAAAAACTTACATTGGAACAAAGATAGCCTCTTAAACAAATAGTGCTGGGAAAACTGGACTAAGACATGCAAAAAAATGGACCAAGATATCTCTCTCACACCATGTACAAAAATTAATTCAAAATGGATAAAAGACTTAGATATCAGACCTGAAACCATAACAGACATAGAGGAAAACTTGGGCAAAACCCTCCATGAAATACAATTCAAAAACCTCTTCCTGGAATTATCTGCAGAAGGCAAAAAATTGAAGGAAAACATAAACAGATGGGACTTCATCAAAATAAAAAGCTTCTGTACTGCAAAAGAGACAACAGAAAAAACTAAAAGAAGCCCAACTAAATGGTAAAAAATTTTTGCCCTTCACAAGAGTGATAAGGGATTAATAACACAGATCTACAAGGAACTCACACAACTAAACAAAAACAAAACAATATGCCCAATCAAAAAATGGGGAGAAGAACTAAAAAGACACTTCTCCAAAGAGGAAATACAAATGGCCAACAGGCACATGAAAAATTGCTCAATATCACTAGCAATCAGAGAAATGCAAATCAAAACCACAATGAGATACCACTTTACACCAGTAAGAATGGCCCACATCAAAAAAACAGGCAACAACAGTGCTGGTGTGGATGTGGAGAGAAAGGAACACTCCTACACTGCTGGTGGGAATGTAAACTTGTCCAGCCACTATGGAAAGCAGTATGGAGGACCCTCAAACTCATGAAAATGGAATTACCATTTGACCCAGCAGTCGCACTTCTGGGAATCTACCCAAAGGAGACCTCAATGTGGGTACAAAAGGACACCTGTGCTCG
>PVHY01018328.1:0-29468 GCA_004024945.1 Uropsilus gracilis
GATCAGACCAACCTGCTCAGCAGATTGTTCACTGCAGTTACTTGTAGTTTCTTGGTGTACGCTCTGGCAGGGTGTGTGGTTGGTGAACTTTTTCCTACTCCCCAGAGAAAGCATAGATAACCCCAGGAGCCCAGAGATTGCTTGGGGGACAGACTAGTGGTTCTCCCCACTGCTGAAACTAGTCACCAACTGCTTGGATTCTCTTCACTGATCAACTGAACAGACAATGGTGTTTCTGAGAAGTATACTCTTGGTCCTTGGGTAGGGGAGCCTGGGTGAATTCATGGGAGAAGGGTCAGTATTCTTCCTGATGAATTGGCACTGTTCCTCACAGTTTCTCCATCTTTCCTACTCTTTCCTGTGGTTTCTCTCCTTGCTGAGACACCAGTCTCATATTCCTACAGATGTGGCTGCTCCCTCCAGACACCTATCCTCAGTGAATCTGAAGGAAATGATGATTCAGTAATCTTCTGCATTCCCTCCTCTAATGATCATTTTTAATAACATTTAAAAAAAGCTCCAATGTTCCTTTTAAATTGTATCCATTCTAAATGACTGTAAATCTATTTCTTTGAAATATATATCAGCAATTCCTGTATTATGTAGTCAATGTTATGTATCTATAACTTCTCTCATTGTTATGTTTCCTCCTTGTGGTTATAAGAATTTATATAACCTACATATTGGCATCTGGCCAGTCTCCCCAGGTTTTGAAAATAATTGATAGTGATTTGTAGTGACTTCAGCTAATTCCTTAAGAAACCTAAGAGGAGAGAATTGAAATTATAAATTGAAACGTCTCAGTTTAGAAAATAGCTGTTTCCTCATATTTTGTGGTGGAATTTTTGTTCTTCCTTCGATTTGAAGCAAATCACAATTAAGTTTTTCTAAGACAGATATTAAAAATAAACAAAAACACCTTAACCATTAGGGTAGTCTAGATACGTTTTTATCATCATATTATATTTGGTAGGCATTTTCTAGTTCTTTCACTTTTCTACATAATTCTAACTTTCTTTGGGGGGGCTTCTTATTTGAATCCTATACTAATACTTCAGAATAGATTTGTCTTTAAAAAATTATTTCTTGTGGACATCTTAGAGACAGGGATTTTTGAGTGATTTTTAAATATTAAATATTGGTATTTAAATACCAAGTGCCATGATATTTCATGTCTGATTTCATTTGTGAATATGCAATTCACAAAAGTGAATATGACATTCACAAATGTACTGCTTTCAAAGTGTTACTAGGTTTTTTAAAGTACTGTTACTTGGACATTTCTTTTGGCCTCAAATCAATAACCCTTTTCAAATTAAGGATTATTTGAGTAGTGTTCTTTAAAACTTATAAAATATTATCTTGAGATAATCTTTTACCAATTTCTTACTACATTTTAACTTCCAAAAATAAGCAGAGTATACAAATGCCATATTTTTATTCAATAGTCATTGTGAATTTTAAAACAGTACAATTTAATTAACTGTGAGTACATGACTTCTACTGATGTCTTGGATAACTCATCATATCAATGAGATATTCTTAGATGAATGTTTTTGTTTTTATTTTGCCTTATTAAAATTGTCAACGGTTAAATATAAGAAATATGTCAGAGAGTTCATTCATGTTAACAATGATCTCAAGTAATTTTATCTTATTTTGGTAAATGTAGGCAATTTTCCTTCACTCTATGCAAGCATTTTGGTTTTCATTTCTATTTCATAAATATCAGAGTCATAGATAATTTCAGTAATATTACTTTCATTTTTATCTATTCTTTCCTTTACCACAAGGAAATTTCAAAGTAAAGATTATTTACTCTGAAATTTCTCAAAATGAAGACATTAATCATGACCATTAAATACTTCTATCAAAAGCACCTCGGATAACATCACACAAGAGTTGCAATAGGCTTTACTCAGACTTAACACTTAAATAAAAATTAATAAATTCAGACTATGACAGAACCAGTACTCAAATCCAGGTCTTCAGATCCTTAAACTTATCCTTGAACTCCCTCCTTGACTGCTCAAAAAGGAACCTTTATTCTTATTACATAATGTTCATTGGTCAACCTTAGAAATTAGAACTACAAAAAGAATAGAATAAGCAGCAATAAGTCATAACAACTGTTAGCATTGTGATTAGACCCATTATTGTTCTGTGCCATCCAATTTGATACCACACACATGGTACTTTAATTAAGCTTCAAATTAGCAGTTGATTTTCTCAGTTGCATTACCCACACTTCAAGTGCACAACAGCCACAAGAGGCTAAGAGACTACAATACTAGACAGAGTAGATATAGAATATTTCCTGTCATAAATTCATCAGACAGTGATGTAAATGTAGACTTTTTTCATGTATGAAGAAGGGAAAACACACATGCACATAGATGTATATAGAAATAAATTCATATTTTAAAGACATAGCTATGGTTATGCATGTATAACATTTATAATCCGACTATTTTCACTTAACACATTTAAATATTTTCCATGTTACTATATATGTAAACTGAATAGTCTTGAAAGTATGATTGCTCATTTTAGCTAAATGCCATAGTATATTTAATCAAGTTATTTTTCGATGTTTAGATGATTATCATTATTTTAATATGATACACAGAGCTGCAAAGAACATCACTATACATTCAACTTTATGCTATTATGTAACTACTATCTTAAGAAGATTCTCTACAAGGATTTTTTAGATGAAAAAGTATGCACAATTTTAAGGATTTTGCCATAAAAAATGACCTTCAGAAAGAAATATAATATACATCTTCATTAACGGTGCAGGAAATCATTTGTTGTTCCCTATCCTTCTTAGCATAAGCACTAGTATATTTGCTTTTTGAATTCATAATGACTTCATTTATTTTATTTGGTCCCCTCAAAGGTTATATTTTAATTTTGTTATTCAAATATTGTTCTGGTCATTATGAAAGGAACTGCTTAACATAATCCTAAGTGAAAAACAGATAATAGAATTTTATGGATAATGATTATAAGTTAAAAAAGCTAAGTAGTATGTCAGCTAAATAAAGTATATTCGGTGAAATTGTGAGTTAAATCTGAAAAAAGTTAAAATGAGTTTAAAATTATCCATGCATATATAGTTACATATGATATGCTAAATCATATTATTTATATAATTATATATAATTATTTATGCATATTTTATATATAATTATATAATTGTAAAAGTATATTAAATTATAGCTACATATGCCTAATATAAATTTATGAGCCTAAATCTCTTCCATACATGTCAACATTTATTATTAGGAACAACTTTAACAAAATATTTTATAGTTTTGCTATTATTCTCTCTAAAACATCTTAATTATGACAAATTTATCACCACACAGACCATTTTGAAACCACAATAATACATTCCAGGGTGTGTTATGCTGGGAAATTGCCATTCTGGGAAGAATGAAGTCACTTGGCCTTTAAGTTAATGCGTCAGAATTTGTGCAAGTAAAATAATATCTAATCAAAAATTATGTATTATAATGGTCACTTGCTTGATTATAATTTATTAAATTTTAGTTCCAGTAACACTTTTTATTCCATAAGACTTATTTAAAATATTGTGTTCTCAAAATGAAATTTTTTTCTAGTCATTACATTTGTATTCCTATAAGTATTAGAACTTTAGAAATATATTATAAGCTATAAAAACAATCCAGAAACACAACTTTCCCTAATCATGGTAGAATCTAAGTACCTGGTTTCAATCTGGGACTGATAATATCTATCTTCTGGAGCTTATATATTCTCAAAATCTGTTTTATGCCCATCCTATAATATGACTAGAGGCAATACTGTTCAATATATTGCATTAGCTCTCATTAGTTTCTCAGGTGATATAGTTACTGTGTGAAAGCTCTGCGGGACAGAATTTGAGACACCTAAAGTTTGACAATAATGGGTTCTAAGGAACAGAAAAGGGCAGAGTTCCATGGTTCCAGTGAGTTGAAGTGGGCAGGAAACGAGCTAGATTTAAAAAAAAAAAAGATGAATTGATGCTTTTACATTAATCTTGTCCCCTTTGTGGGATTTAGGTTGAAAAGGCATTATAATTTCATTTATATTTAGTTTGGAAAGTTTTTTAGAGAAAGATTTGGGGGAGTTTTGATATGTAAAAGAGTCTTTCCTACCTATCTGGTGGGAAGTTTGAAAAGGGAAGGCATTCGAACAGTAGTGATTATAAGTGATTACTCTATCCATCAGGACCTGTAACATAGTCACTTGGAAAAGAAATTAATATTTATATAAATATTTTGTATTCTAACTCTAGCACTCAGGTGGGTTAAAGAAGTTTTTCATAAAGAAAGGCAAAAGATCATAATTATACTAATGAAGTATTTCAAATCACTGATAAGTTAATTCCTACGACCAAAGATGAAATTCAGGAAGTTACCAAAATAGAATTGTTGTTCGCAAACCTAATTACAACTAAATCACTCTTACTGATGATTAGAAACTTAATCACCAGAATCATCTTCTGATATGTATCATAGCAATTTGTTAGGCAAGATGGTAAATCTTTCCAGAAACTGTAGTTGGTGACTCAACATGTATTTTTTAAAAATGTCTTTACAGTAACTGATTAATAGCAGTTTTATAAAGTAAACAACATATATTACCTTTCAGGCAACAGGCTTAAAATCTATTCCTTTAACTTATATTTTCTTTTATTGTTTGTGCCCCTTTTGTGTCAGTCTATTATCTAAGCACAGCCTATGAAGCAGCCCTGAAAGACTAAGTAATTTTTCCATGTGCATTTAAGTAGTGTGATTTCTAAAGTTCCTACCAGGAAATGTGAGGTACTTTTTAAGTAAAGCAATCGCTCAGAGGAAAAATGTCCGGGCTACACTCAATTATGATTTTTGTATTCTTATACTACTGATAAGCCAAGTATAAGACAAGCACAAAGACACTGCATTCAGAATGTAAAAAGGCCAATAATAAATCACTTCTAGAAATTTTCATTTATAAAAGTTTAACATTTGTGAATAGCATACAAACTGTCTTCTTGAGCTCTTTTTTAAAAATTAACAATGTTCTTGATAAGTACCTTTGAGATGAGAAAATAAACTTTTTCAATTGATAGCTTAAAATTCTATAATTCCATGATTTTAAAATGTTTCTAAGAAACTATCATTATAGAATTGTTGTTCCTTTAGAAAGATTTGGAAGTAATTCATCAAAATTTAACCCATCCTTATGAATTTGACAGTAAATTTTCCATGATACTAATTCCAGTAAATACAAAAATGAGAGGTACAAATACTTTATATATGTATATGTTTTAGCAATCAGGGGAGGATTTATAAAGGAATAGCGTTAAAGAGTTGTCAAAGAAGAAATGACTCTTAACCACAATTTTGAACAATGAATGAAAGATGTTTAGGTAGATAGTGTACCTCTTACCATATGATACACCTGTTCTCAGTACTGTTTATGCATTAACTATTTTAATTCTCAAGATTCTCAGAGGTAGAAAATATTATCTTCACTTTACAGATAAGAATATTAGGACTGGTAGTTCAAAGACTCTCATGTCATAGACAGGAACAAAGTCTTAAATGTCTAAGTATCTGTTAGAGTCAGGGGGAATGGTTTTCAGCTTCTTTCTCCATTGAACCCATGCTTTAAAGAATGGTTTAATTAATCAAAGATCCCAACTTCTACCTTGCTTCACCCCTCATTCACATTTTTCTACAATTCATTTTCTATCTCAACCAATTCCTTTCAATCTATTTTTTTAAATAGCTTATATAGATAAACTAAAATGTTCCCAAATTTTAGCATAAAAAATATTTCTGTCTTCAAAATTCATTATCTCTTTAAAAATTTCTACTAAACCAGAAGACTGTATTAATAACTGCTGATAGGCAGAGCCATGAATATTCTTTTCCTCACAGTAATACTGCAGCAACTCTTATTCCCACTAAGACCATGAGGTCTGTATCTGAAAGAGCACAACTAGGAGGGGTAAGGGAATATTTAATATATTTTTAATTATCACACTAGTGCTAAGATGAGGAGAATGAAAGCAAATGGGAAAAGATACTTTAGGCAGCACTATTTAAGTGGACAAGTTATGGAAACAACCTAAAGGCCATCAACAGAGCAGTGTTTAAAGGATGTACATGTGCATGGTGCAGTACTACTTGGGTATAAAACAGATGAAATCTTGCCACTAACAGCATCATGAATGGAAATTAAAAGGATAACAATGAGTGAAACAAGTCATAAGGAGAAAGACAAATAACAGATGAGTTCACTCATATAAGAGAGTAGGGAAAGGAACTGAAATAGTTAAACCTAGAAATATAACTGCAGAATTGATGCTGCTAGAGGAGGGGGAGAATGGTTTGGAAACAAAGTGGGGAGTGTCCCAATGGCCTATGATTAAGTACCGTAGATGCTTTGGTATTTTGATGGTTGGAGGTTATGCATTAACACATCGGAGAAGGTATGAACCTTTCCCCTAAATCATATATACTGTTGTAAACTAATGCTACTCAATAAAGATAAAAAGAAAAGATTCTTAAGGAAGAATGTTAGGGATAACCAACCAACTTGTCCCATGAGATGAGGATAAGCATGTAAGGGGAACAACTGCAGGAAAAGCAGAGTAGTTAGCAATACGTGTAAAAGTCTGAAAAGAGCAAAGACTTCAGTTCCTCCAAGGATGTAAAAAGTAAATCAGAATAGGTATGAACAATGTCAAGAGAAGGTGAGAAATTAGAAATTAATCATCAGAATACATGAAGGGACTTTTCCTTAAGCAGGCTACAGTAAAGAAATAGAATTTTATCTAGAACAAAATGGAAGCTACTGATAACATTTAAATAAAAAAAAAGAGGAATGAGCTTTGTTCACATTAAATAATAGATTAACTTTTAAAGTGGACATGAGATGTCTACATGGATATCTAAAAAACTACTGGAGTTTTGGTGAGTGGTCTGTGCTGGGTATGTTATATATGACCATATAATTGGGTGAGATTCCCTAGGCAGAGAAAAGAAGATTCAGGACTAATTTTCCTGAAACTATCTAAATGAGAGAGATTGTGTAGAGAAGTATGTCTAGAAAGGTAAAACTTAACATCCAGGCAGAAATTGACATTTTTTTGTCACTCAAGACTTAGTTCTCCTAAAGCATTGAATATTGATGTTGATAACTTTTGAGACTTCATCCTTATCTAGCCTATTACCATTAAATGTGTCCTGGCTAGTATGATATTTTAATTTGAGTTTGTGTTTTTCCTTATAAAACTCTGGCTATGGTAACACTTCATACCCTTTTAAATGTCTAAATCTTTAAAATGACCATTCTGACATTAGAGAAATATATTATGTCAGGTTGAAATTAGTAACAGTTGTAATTATTCTTGGTATTATATAATAATATTTCATATCTTAGGAGAAGATATAAGCTATCCATGATATAACCACAGACTTTCTAAAAAGATCTTTGTACTGTGTCTGGTTGTCTAACTAGTATAGTCCACCCAAACTATGGCAATTTTCCACTCAAATTAAGTGTTATCATTTTCACAACATTTATTGTTTTAAAGTTAAACAAAATCTCATAACCTGTATCAGAGGAAACAAACAGCAAAAATAATTTCATTGATGTATAAATATCAATGTAGAAAAACTGTCTCATTTTTTGAATATTTTTCTTTTTCATCTTTTGAATTTCAATACTAAATTAAGATGGATAAAAAGTTCCAAATTCTCTTCAGGCAATTTTTTCTTTTGTTTTTTTAAGCAGCAGTTTTCACTTAATACAAAATAACTCCATGGCAAATGCCCAGATTTTATACTATCATGTAATTTTCCAGAAGAAATGTCAAGTCCTATTACTGGCCCTTTAATATGGATTGATTAGATGCAATGTCAGAGTTCTATTAAGAACATCTGAAATGAAGAATACCTAACAAAATGGGTGCATCAGTGGTAGCATTATATATTGTTTCAAGGAAAAGACTGAATTTTGCTAAAGCTGCATATTTCTCTGGACTTGAATGGATTAGATAGAATTTCAGACTGAATGATGAAGTACAAACACTTGCATTCAGTTTCTTTGTTATTTTACCCATGTATACATGGCTGTCAAGGGAGTTTCTGGTTCCTTGTGATATTCATTAGCTTTGGGGTCTCTTAAATCATCCAACTGTAACATAGTAATAGATGTGTACATCCAATTCCAACACCTTCAGGTCATCCTACAACTCCCATGGGTCACATTTGTCAAAGTTATTCTGTGAGACTTTTGGACCAGGAGACTTTTCTTCTTCAATTTGGATTAACAGTCATATTGTGCCTGATTATGCCTTACTTTTGTGGAGTCAACGAACTTTTTGTTTTAAAAATTTCCAAGATTGCCTCATTTTTGTAAAACAGTCAGTGTATTTACCTTTTTAGATGGTAGACTAAAGAAAATGACAACTACTTTTACCATAAATCAATCGTGAGTCTGGTTTCTCTATTGACAATGACCACAATGTAAGTTTAATACATACTCACCTAAACTTAGATTTAATTGGATTTTCATCTATTCTCTTTTTGTATTAGACTCAAAGATGAAGAAAAGTTGATTTCCTGTTTTTTAGACAAGAAACATTAGCACTTTTAAACCAGTGTGATGAATTTGGAATTGGTTTCAGCTGGTTTAAACCAGTTTGGTTCAATCAACCAATCTGAGCCAGTTTAAACAGTTTTGTTTTTGTCAAAACTGGCTTGAGCCAGCCAGAACTTGTTTCAGCTAATTATATAGCATTTTGAACTGGTCAGAACCAGTCTGAGATGGCCAGAAATGGTCTGAGCAGATTACCAACTTGATTTGATCAGAAGCAGTTTTAGCAAACTGAATCAACTTTCATCTCATCAACCAGTTTCTGCTATTTTAAGCCAATTTTATCTGGTTAGAACAGTTCAAGATAGTTTAAACAGGATAGTGCCAGTCTGGTCTGACATGAGATGGTTTGAACCAGTTTACTGTCATAAATAGTTGGAGTTGGCCAGAACTGTTGTGAGCCAGTTTGAACCAATCAGAAAGTTTGAGCCAGTCACAACTAGTCTGAGGCAGTTTAAGCCAGTTTTATACAGCCAGAACTGCTTTCAGTCGGTGTTAAACCTGTTTGGTGTGAAGTGGTTTGACTCCATTTTATCTGGTTTGATTCACTCAGAACTGATATGAGCTAGTTTAAACATATTTGATCCTGTCATAGCTGGTTTGAAAGAGACATAACCAGTTTGGACCAATAACATCAATTTTAACCAGTCAGAGCCTCTATGTATTGATCAGAACTGTTTTTAATTGCTTATAAATCAGCTGGAACTGGTCAGACATGATTTGAAGTGGTCAGTGAATGATTTGAGCATCTTTAAATCATATTGAACTGGTCAAAACTGGTTCAATCAGGGTTTAAATAGGTTAGAACTGGTCTGAACCAGTTTGAACTAGCCATAACAATTTTAAGCCAGTTTTAAACAATTTTAACTAGAAACCTGTATGAGTAAACTTAAACCATTTTCAACAGGTCTGAACCAGTCTGAGACAATTTAAACCAATTTAATATATTTATAGGCAGTTTGAGCTGGTTTAAACTAGTTAGAACCAATCAGAAACTGTTTCAACCATTTGGAACAAGTTAGAGCCAGTTATACTTCCATTTAGCCATTCAGATTATAAATCTTTTTAATCAGAATGAGTTCAAAAACAGCTTTAGCGGGTTTAAACTGGTTTTATGCAATTAACCCCGTTTTTAGTCATTTTAAGCTAGCTCAAGTGATCAGAACTATTCAGAACCACTTAAACAGGTTTGACTCATAACCAGTGGGAGCTGACCTGAACTAGTTTGATCCAATCAAAACCAGTTTCAGCCATTTCAAAACAAACAAAAACAGTTTTAATTGAGAGCCGGTTTTATTTGGTAGAGATGGTTTGAACAGGTTTAAATGAAATTTCTCTGGTCACAATCTGTTTCTGTTAGTTTAAACCATTTTGATTTATATTGGTCATATTGGTCTGAGCCATTATAAGCTATTTTGATCTGATCTCAGTCAATTTGAAACAGCTGAAATTGGTTTGATATGGTCAGAAATGGTGTGAGTCGATTTAAACAGGTTTGATAAGTTTAGAACTGGTTTGAACCAGTTAGTATCAGTTTAATATGGTTACAACCAATTTGATCTGGTTAGAACACATTTGAGCAGGTTTAAACATGTTAGATCCTGTCAGAAATTTTCAACTAAAGGTTTATAAGTAGTAGTTTATAACAATGACACACAATTAACAATCAGAATCAATGTCTTTTTGAGACTGTTAATTTGTATCCTTATTGTCATCCCTCTGTATATCATTAAAGATTGTTTCAAAGTTTGCAAAACCATTTACATCTGTGCTGCTCCATCTCTCTTGTTTGCTTTTTCCCTCCCAACCAAATTCCTTATATATACCTTATCTTCTTCATGAGTAACTACAGTACTTGCTATGATGCTAATTTGATTATTTCTATCAAGTATTTATTAATCACCTACTGTATGACATAAATACCTAAATCTCTAGGTGGTTGATCCTGGAAATTATACAAAAATTGTAAACAAGTTAGATTGACCTCCACTTATTAATATTTTATCTACTTGAAATCAAAGTACTCAAAATGCAACCTTCATATTATATTATGACTGAGCTGTAGGAAATTCCTTAACTTCCTTTGTGGATTTTAGCAAATAATCTAGCCTGTTAATCTCCATTTTTCCTCCCCTAATGAGCACTGCTTTAGGACAACTTTTCAATTCTAATCACATTGACCAATGGTTGTATCAACACAACTTTTCAATTCTAACCACATTGACCAATGGTTGTATCAACACAAGCATGACACCACATATCCCACCTTTCCGATTAGATTCATTAAACACCATTAAACTAGACACAAGTCCAAGTTGCCATGTGCTGTGTGCCTTTGGTTGTCAACTTTACTCAAAAATGTCCTACACCTGGCCTTGGAACCAACTGTCTTTATAATTACTCTCTTATTTTTCCCTGGTGTGCTAATCACAGAATAACATGGCCTCTCAAGATTATTTAGGTTTCAACTGGAAATAAATAAGGAAATGTCTGTCTTGCTTCAGACTTAATTTTGTTTTTCTTTATTTCACAAATCTGGATCATTGTGATTGCTGTTTCTTTTCCATTCTTCCCCTGTATTAAGAAAAGAAAAAAATGAGATTAATCCATGACTGAAGTCTTGAAACATGACTAGTAACTTCTAAGATACAATCTTACCCATTATTTTATGATCCAGCTAATGATAGTGTTTATATCCAATTATAGTGTTTCTTATTTTGGACACTGAGGGGTGGGCTTTCACCATTTTCTAACTTAATAAAAACACAAATTAGGATATACTTTTTAAAGATAAGGAATGGAAGACAAGAACTTTGTAAAACCATGAATACTTACTTAATTTTTCTTCTGTTATTGGGATGTTTATAAATTACCTCTTGGAATGTAATGGTTGAGTCCTGTAGTGCTTGGACTTCTACATGTAAACCAAGTTTTCCAGTCCTTAACTTCCCAGGTTAAGAAGATGTAATATGACAAATGCTTAAAAATCTCCATCTGTAGGCAGAGTGTGTCGAGGATGCTTGCTTCATCTGCTCTTTCTGGTCCCTTACTGCAGTTGCCTAACTGGCTTCCTTTCTGTTGCTCAGAAAAGGACCAAGCTATTTCCCTCCTCATATCCCAGTATAAAGTTCTTTTTAACTCTTTTTTATGACTGATGCTTTTCTCCTTTTAAATATCAACTCCTCAAATAAAAGAGGTTTCATCTTTAATCTTTAACTTAGCAACTTGATAATTTATTTTACAGAACTTTTCACAACTTTGAATGATCCTGTTTATTCAATTACTTGCTTTCCTAAAAATTTTTCCACTAAGTTATAGGTCCACATAGGTTGATAATAGTTTCATTAACTATTCATACCCAGTGCCTAGTGTAATGCCTAGCAACAAAGCTCACAATAACTATTTGATAAATACTTCTCAATTTTCAGTTTAATTGCAATGGTATTTTTTTAAGTGCTTACATCTCATTTCCTCAATTATACTGCAATATCTTTAAGAAAACAACATCTTAAACTTCTTTCAACAAGGTTTACACGTATTTTATTTTTGTGAAAATTGCAGTTCTTCACATTCACTTAAATCAATATTTCATTACAGTTAGTTGAAGTCTTTTGAGAGTCTTTTACAATTGAATTTATCTGACGTGGTTAAGATCTAGGTGCGTTTGAGCTCGGAGTTCATACAATTTGGGATGAATCTTTTTAAAAATGTGAATACAGTTTAGGATGAATCTTAGGATAAACCTTCAGACCTAGGATTACCCCATGTGGCAAAAAAAGAATACTAACCCCTAAAATTGATTATGTTTACAATAAATCTGTCTCACAAATAATCAAGCTATGTTGCAATCTGAAATCTTGATTGCAACATGTTTATTTTTTCTATTTAGATCTGGAATTTGCAAGATATATTAGAGCCAGTTTCATCTCAGTTATAGTCTGACCCATAATGCAGTCCCACTCTTCCCTTTACCCTCATTGCACCTTTTATTGGTTTTAACTATATATGAGTATGAGAAGTCAAATTCACCATAGCAGCAGTTAATTGCTGATGATGTCCATAGTTATTTTAGCATTAATCTAGCTTCACATTGCCTAAAAATCTCTTTCTTCCTCCCTTTCTAAAAGTTTGCCCCAAGTTCCAAGTTTTCCTTTTCTCTTTTTCCATTAACTCTGTATCAGGATTGACCTCTACTTTATTTACGAGTTACTTTTTTATTGTGTATTTATTTTCAATTGAATTGAGTTGTTGAAGAGAAAGGGTTAGGCAGATGCATAGCAATCATGGCACTGTCCATGTGACTTTTATTTTTCAACTACTCTATTTCAGTACTTGAAGGCAGTTTCAGTTTTACTACGAGGCAATAAAGTCAAAGAAAGATGGGAATATACTAAATATGTCACTAAGAATTAGAGTTTCTCAAATAAAATTTCCTTAAAGCAGCAGAAGGGCAGCCCTCTGCCCTGATATCCATATTTTAGGTCAATGAATTATTGACTTTCATAGTGAGTTGAAATTCAGAGGGTCTGGACATGATCTGCCAGCTGTGAGGCATGTTTAGCTTAAAAGATCTGTCTGAGAGATTGGGAATGCTGAAACATGGGTAAAGAAAATAAATGCCTTGAGGGACATTCACTTCCAGAGTGCATATTTATCCCATATGAATACCTTTCTAGCCTAGTGAAATTCAGAGATTTAACCTCTGAGTCAGCAGTTGAAGCAGAGAGTAATGGAGGTGATGAAAACAAATGAATGGAGAGGGATGACTAGAGTGTTCAAGGGACTGTGAAATTTTGTGCTGTGAGGAGTCTCCAGATAAGAGATCATAGATATTCAACATTTAGTCAATTCATACTATGTGCCAAGATTTTGCTTAAAAATAGTAATGTAGCAATAACTAGGATAGAATCATCGAGGCTAATAGTAAAATAATATACTTAAGTGTGCAAAATTGGAGAGTTATACCATATATTACTCACACAAAGGAATGTGACCTTTTATTAGGGACCAGAGAAGACATGGGAGACAAGCTAAAGTGGCAGGTACTTAACGACTATTGATTTAATTCAGTTCTTGAAAAAAGGATTATGATATTTTATGCTTTGAGAGTATTTCCCTGGTAAGAAGTCACATAGTGAATGAAGACAAAGATCTGGTTGTGATCCCAGGAAACACTATGATCAAGTGAGACACTAAAAGGAAGAAAATCAATGTACGGTGCACGACTGAGTGGACTGCTACTGTGATCAGCTGAGACTACTCCCTGATGTTGGTCCTCTGAAGATGCCTCCGAAATATTTCATAAATCAAGGGAATTTAGGGTATTTACTTATCACCTTTTGTCTTCATTAGTTGATGATTGTTCCTGGTAAGAGGATGAAGAAGAATCGCACACAGCATGAATGAAGAAGAATCTCACACAGCATGAAACAGGAAGCTACAGTATTTTGCACAAACTCTGCAGGAGACCTTTGGAGGTAGCTTATAGGGTATGGTTGGGCACCCACCATGTCTGATAGAGTGTCTATTTGGCACTTATTGTCATTTCTATTTCTTGTCAATAGAATTCTGATTTTGTTCAGGTATTTGAAAACTCAATAAGCCAGTGAACTTACGTTCAGATACTGTTTGGTTAGTGTAAACCAATGATAATCACTCCATTTCTTGAAATTCTAGTTAATAAGATATAATAGAATATATTCTAGAGGCCTTTTGTGACATTTCTATTAACTTTAGAGTAGTACAGAGTAGGAATGTGTTTCTTGCCCTACCATGTATTTGTGAGGTTGTGATGCTTACAACAGTGGCAGTCATTTTGTCACCATGTAGGATAAAAACCTGATGATGAGAGCTAATATATTGAATATGCTAGAGTGGGAAGAAGGAAAAATCACATGTCAGTGACAATTCCTTTGACTTACTGAATTTATAAACCTGGAACCACCTGCCTCAGGATTTCTCAAAAAATGAAATAATAAGGCTGAACTTATGGGGCATATGGTGGAAGAAGGGTTGATTTGCAGCATTCATTGAAGATAGATGGTAAATGGTGTCTAATCAATTATGTATCTCTTCTCTCATAAAACTACTGTTTTCTACATGACTACATATATTATTAATATTTGCCTGACTATAAATACTATTTTCTGGAACTATTTCTTGCCCATATCTAGAGTTATAATATGGAACAGAATGACTTCCTGAATCACAGTGAACTCTGTGCCTTTTACATCTCACTGCATGACTTTCCAGTTATAGCCCCCACCATAATCCTAGCTTCTCCTTTCATGCTAGCTAGCATAGTAGAGGTCTCAACATACTTTGCTCCAATCTTTGCCCTATCTATATATTTAGAGCAGTATATTAAGTGTCCAAGGGAGTGAATGTCAGCATGCTTGGGGACTAGACTTCCTGAGTCTGAAGTAGAGTGTACATGTTTTAGGTTTTGAAGTACTGGATTTCTAACCCACTATCTTTTTTAGATACATTATTTTCTAGAAACAAATCATTTGAATGTCTATGTATTGAATATCTATATATACCCTATAGAGGATGGAGGAATTTCTTGGAAAGAGGATTATTGGGAGGGAAGAAGGTAATGAGACACAGTAAAGAAATCATTAATCTGAATTTTTTGAAAAATATGAAATGTCCTGATTTTTAAAGTGGGCAACTGATTCAAATTAACCAAACCAAACAAAATGAAACATCATGAGGGTCCAAATAATAAAAAAGAAAAAAAACTTGCAATATTGGATTCATCCTCTCAGACTAGGGAATGCTACTACCACCTGTTGGGATCATCTATCATAATTATAATCTTTGTGTGGCAACTGTAGGCAAGATATTGTAAAATCTCTCATTGTGGAAGACATTATATTCAAGTGGAGTAGGTGTATTAGCCTGACTCCCTAAAATCCTGCAGATGAGAGTTTTGGTCATGTTAAGGATGACTCTTAGCTTTTTTTATACCGCACAGTCTGCAAATTCATCACTATGAGGACCCCAAAAGAGAAGCCAGCTTTTCCAATGACTCCAAGGCTGTGTCAGCAAATGCCAGACCCAGCAGGCTGTTTCTATTGTATGTTAAAGCTTCAAACAGCTGTAAATAGCTTGTGCCAAGATCCCTATAAGTATGACAAACACACAGCATTCTGTCTACCCCAGGAGGCCAATTAAAGCTAGGAGACAGCAGACCACAGTCTCTGAACACAGTTCACCACACCTCACAGAACTGATGGCCATGATGGTTTTTCCTATTCCCTCCTCCTCGGAAATGAATCCTTCAGTTAAAGATTATTTATTCAAGGGCTTGGTTTAATTTTCACAGTGTTTTGAGCTGAATATTTTCTAAAAAGACACCATTGCCTACATGTCTAATATGTACATTTTCTTATCAACATGTTCCTATAAGAGTTAAATATTTAACTTCTCTTCCTTGAGATACCCAGTCCATAGAAGAGTTGGTTAAGTATATTCTTTGGACAGAAAATGCAGTTATTAAAACCTCTTCAAAAGTGCTGAGAAAGCTTTATGTTACAGAAATCATTCGTGAAACCTTTTGTGAGAATAAATCATGCATCTTAATTTGTAAGCTTTCAGACTAGAAAATCAGTTACTCTTGAAAGAGCATAATTCTATTTCTGTATTGACACGTCTCAAATATATTTCAATTCTTTTTCACATGATTCTTGTATTTTTGGAACAGATTCATGTAGTAACATATTGCAATACAGGATTAGCTACAAGTGATGGGAATAGCCAAAAGGGGATAAATATGAACTAATGATCCTACGATGTTCTCATGAATATTTGCATCACTGCCAGCTGGAATGATACCTTAGAAACCATTAATGTATTGGGACATGCACAAGAAATTGGAAGACTTCTGGTGTGCATTATACCAGGATAGCAGTGAGCAAAAAAAAGAAGGGTTCTGATGCATAGTAGAAAGCAAAATAAAAATAAAATAGATACAAAACTTAAAGATAAGACAAACCCAGCAAATGATTTTTATTCTGTGAATAAACATGTTTATATTTGACCATTATCCACAATGAAAAACAATCAAATCCCTTGAAATTGCCAAGTGTAAATCAACTAGTTGATTATTTTCAAATGAATATGAGTTCCCATTCTTTCGTTTGACATACAATTTCACCTATATTTCCATCCATTTACCATTAGGTGCTGAGGATTTTTCTTGGCTACATCAGCTGTATGTAGAACTTCAAAACTGAAAGAGTTGAAAGATAGATTATATGATTAGGAAAAAAATCTTTTTTTTCTTCTGTTAAATATGTAATTTATACTAGTCAGGGATTATTGTCCGATATCTTTTTAAAGCGTGCTAAACAAACAAAGACTCTGTGCTTATGTGGAGAGCCTAGATAAGCATACAGAATGGGTCATTTAGGGAAAGTGAATAAATCACCAAATGGAAAAAAAAACCTAGTAGCACACACAAAATTTCCTTATACAACTGTGTAGACTTGTTTTTTATTGTGTTGTCTAGAAGGAAAAAATAATAAATACTAAGTTTCTTTAGCTATTTATTGAAATAACAAAGAAATAACAGATTGATTATAGTTCAACTTTTGGTTGTTAGTCAAATTTTGTCACAGGGGACTCTTTCTTATTACATCATTACTCATTTTTGTACATTAATTGGTTCCCCCCCCTCAGGTGTAAACTCCAGAGGACTCCTGCCACAATCTCATTTGTGAACCATCATCATATTCCCTTGAGTTCTTCCCTCCCCTGTTTTGATCCCCCTTTGCTGGATGCAAAGGTCTATGGTCTTGCTAGTTGTCTTTTTCTTCATGGTTTGTTCAGTTTCTCTATCTCCTGCATATAAATGAAACTACCTGATATTTTTCTTTTTCCTTCTGGCTAATTTCGGTTTGCATAATCCCTTTCAGTTCCATCCATGTTGCTGCAAAGAGCATCAGTAAAAACTAGAAAGAGCTTACAAAACTCAACAAACACAAAGCAAAGAACCCAGTCAAAAAGAAAAAAAAGGGGGGCAGAAGAACTAAAATGACACTTCTCCAAAGAAAAAAGTCAAATCGCCAACAACCATATGAAAAATTTTCAACATCACTAATTATCATGGAAATGCAAATTGAAACCACAGTGAGATACTACCTCTTAAGGGACTCTTGGAATGAAATGCCCAATCACCTTGCTATTTGTCTTGTCAAAGCCTTTCTACTCTCTGACCCTTTGTTTGAGTAGCAACATCTTAGCAGCAAACCCAGAGGATTCTTACTAGTCTCTATCAGTCTCATTTTGTATTGGTCACAAGTCAGCATGAGGCCCTGTTTGGAGAAATGAAACATGGAAGATCCTTGGGAAAGCAAAGTCTCTTTTTTGACTGCCCCCTACCTTTCTATCTTGAACATTTTTAGGTGATGTAGTCACAGTGTGATCACAGATTATAGAGTTAAAGGCACAGAAACCTTAACTAACACCCTCATATTGTGCAGACTCAGAGAACTACTCTCTTCAGATTTTCTGTTAAGTGCAAAACTAACTTCTGTGTGTTTAGACCACAGTAAGTTGTCCTAAAGCTTACAGCTAAAAATACTTTAATTAATAAATTCAGCATGAAAAAATATACTAAAAAGAAAACCAGAATAATATATAATAATTGTTGATTGATTCACTGTGTGCTGCTCTCTTTTTGCCAAACAAGGTCTCATTTGTGTTTCTAATGAGGTACACTGTCATTTTCTTTATTGATCAATAAGGATGGATGGTAAGGTATATGAAGGTTAGCCATAAAGCTGATAAGTGGTAGAGTTAGGTGCTTAATCACTATATACTTGCTGTCTTGATGGAATTGTCATTTTGGGATTTTTAAAGGTCATCTTAAAAAGTTATTATTTGAACTTGGGTAAATAAAAGAATATAAATGAAACTGTCAAAAAAGATGTTCTTAGGTAAGGAAATCTGATAGAAATATAAAGGGTTCTCTGTAGTTGTTGCTTATACATTTTATGTACCCATTCTTTGTTTGTTTAGGATTGTTGCTAATATGATTCTATGATTTCATTGGATGTTGGCTCCATTATTTCACTTTTTTTTTGGCATGAATGTTTAGCAGAACAGCCCCTTGTATTCAATTATATTAAATTTTAGTAAAGTGTAGGTATCTGATTCTCTTAAATACAAGTTAATGAGAAGGTTAACAAAACAGACAAACACTGTAATTACCACCATCAGTGTTCAATCAACAGATTTTCATTTTGTTTATGACAAGTAACCAAGAGACAAGGAAAAGTTGGCTTTTTCGATACCCAGAGTAAAACAGCCATTGCCACCAAAGGGAGGAAAATTTGCACTATTGGGTAACAGAAATTTGGTACCAAACTTGATTCCCTATGTGCCTCCAGTGGATTATTATAAGAAAACCAAAATTTAAAGACATAGTGCAGAGACTCATGTTGGTCACTTATTTATGCAAGGAACTTTTAATGGATTAGCCAATATATTTGCATCATAAACATATAAATTGAAGTTGTCTCTTTCCTTAATAGTTTGATGACTAAGTTCAATTTCTTTTGGCTTTTCCCACAGTATTTGCCTTTAAATTGCATTGAATTTCTGCCTTGTTTTTATTTAAATTCCATATTCCCATCAGTACTTTTATAATATGATGATATATTTGCAAATGAACTTTTATTTCATTTCAGTTTAAAGATTTTTTTTCCTTATATAACTAAACTATTAAAATGTTTAGTTTTCTTTTATTAAAATATAATGGAAAAAAGACAGAGAAAAACAAGATGGATGAAAATGTGTCTCTTTATAAAAATATTGATAAGAAATTATGCTAGAGGTAATATGTTTTAGAATGTATAAAAATTTTAAAAATATCCTGGATTGCCAAAAATCACTAATCATTATTATTTGAAATGTCAGCTGCAAGGATACTAAGCATACAATAAATGTCAATTTGATTTGTCTGTTTTGAAGGGGTACAAACAAAGTTTGAAGAAGTCAAATTTGACTTCTCATTGTCCCTCTGAGGTTTGTATTTTTTTGAAGTAGAAAATCTAACTTCATTAGTCCTTTGGGTAAATTCATGCCATATATGAGTCCAATTTTTCATTTAAAACGATTCTATATTTTCCAGATATTTGTTCTGTTCAGAAATTTGAGGTAATACTCGTGTAGCAATTTTATAAAATATTATATTTCTAAACTTTTAAAATTCATTCCCATATATCATCAAAATATATGCATGTATCATTGCTTAGGCAACTATTGTGATCAACTATTATCTATCAAAATTATTTGTGTTTTAAGTTATTTTAGCTAAAGGAAAGTATTGCTGCTTGTGTTAATCCTGAGGAGTCACGTTTGCCAAACTTCTAGAATAATTTTTAAAAAATGTTCTCTATTCTGTAGATGTTGGGAAATTTAGAACCCTCCATAATTTCCTAGGTGTTTCTCAGTATGGTGGAGGCATAGGAGAGACTTTAAGGATTCAGTCATCTCACGCTGAGTCCCATTCTCCATTCACTTTCTTTCCTCTGTGACCCTTTGTCCATTTTCTATCATCAATTAATTCTTTCCTAAAAGTGGGGGATAATAATTTTACAATGAATGTAGATAGAGTTGCTTGTTTTTATCTGGAAAGATGCAATATTTTTTCTGTTCATGCTCCATGTCCAAGTGTCTAATAGAGGGGTCAATGATACACATAAGCACATAAAGGGGTTACTTTATGCTTTATGCAGAAAAAAATGTTCACAGTTCAAATCTAGGTGAGTTTAGATACATTCACTTCCATTCCCCTCAATATTTAAAGAAAGGGGTGTCAATAGTTAAGTAATCTGTTTCTGAGTATTATCCTATTCATGTCTTATTCATGTAACTGCCCTATAGCCACTAAGTTGACGAGCCTGGGCTGGTATTTTTAGGTCAGTGAGGTTCAAGTTGATCTTCAATAGAGTTAGAACTTCAAAAAGGTCATTCATGTCTTCAATTTGAAGCTCCTGAAAGTTATCAATCTCATCACCAAATGTTTTTTAATAGACAACACTATATCACTGACCCTTTAGCTTCTGGAACAGGAGCAAAGGGAATAGGAATGGATATATAGCAATCTGCTCAGCAAAACCACTATTGTATAGACATACAAAAAAAAATCCTTGCATTGTAAAGTACATGTTTGTTTGCTTTTTTTTTTTTATTTTACACTAAATTTAGCAAGTAGCTATTTTGTCCCTGGAAATAAATAAGCTGCTAAAAATAAAATAGAGCTTGTCAAATGCTATTGTTTCTTGTACATGTCACTGGTAGAATGTGTTTGTGCAAAAGAATATTCCCTTTCCATATGGTTTAAGTTACTGGCAAAGTGAAACTAAACAAGAGCATTTTGAAAGCATGGTGTGAATGCTTTCCATTTTGGTTATTTATTACTGTCCACAGCTATCAATATTATTATTTTTAAAATATTAGTGTAATTATAGGGCAAAAGGTGTGCACTAAGCTTGAAAATATGACCAGGAGTGACCCATATAGTAAAGACTATGTACAAGATAGCTCTGTTGAACAAGAAGAGCTATTCTTGACATTTTATTTTATCCCAGGATTTTGAGAAGATTTTATTCCTAGAGAAATTAGCCAATTTTTCTCTAACACTTTGTCATTTTTACTATTTTCCAAAATGAAATTAGACAAAAGAATAAAATAAAAAAATAAATATTATGAGAGGAGGAAGGCATTATTTATAAGTGCTGTAGTTGTAAACCTAAAAAGCCCAATAAAATAAAAGTGAAAATAATGGGAAAAATTAGCAGTTAGTAGACGTGGTACTTAAAGAAAAATAAAGAAATCATTTTCCTATACAGTCAATAATATTGGTTTTAAAATATCCCACTTATCGTAGAAATCAATTATTAATAGCCAAGGTATGAATTTTGTAAAAAAAGAAAAATTAAAATTCTCTGAAGATGCTAACATATAGGAAGACATAACATTTTCTTTTATAGAAAGACTCATTATTGTAATATCAATTACCTCTAATTTACTAATTGAAATACTGACTTCATGAAATACAAAAAATTTTTTTTAATTTTGATGTAGATGATTACTCAGTAATAAATTATTGAGAAAAATCTTAAAGGAAAGAGTAAGGCAGAAAGAAAATTTAGACTCCTAATATAAAGTTAAAGTGATTAAAATAGTACAATGCTGGGAATAAAGATCAGTAAAACAGATCCAAACTTGTAAAAATAAGAATTAACTATTTGAGAATTTAGTACAATCTGTAGAGGAAACACTGATTAGTCAATAAATAGTGTTGGTACAACTTATTTTGAAAATAAGCTAGATTTCTTCCTCCCAACACTAAAATGAAATCCAGATGGATCAAAAACTTTACCTAAAGCCATTTTTTAAACTATGTATAGTTAATAAAAAAATTCAGATAAGTTAAAAAAATTGATATAGGAAATGTTTTAAAAAGTGACAAAAGTTGTAGAATTCAAAAGACTGATAATTTTGACTGCATAGGAAGCTTCTCACTATATTTAACATCAGTGAAGCCAAAAATATTACAAACAGGAAAAGATGAGCATGATAAATAGGATAGAAATAGTCCTAATTCTACAAAACACATTTTTTCATGTCTTAAATTGAGGATGTATAAAAAGACAAATGAAAATGACAACTCAATATCAGAATGGACAAAGGACTCAATAACTGTCTTCAAAAAGTAAACGTTAATCATATAAACCTATAAAAGACATTCAAACTCATACAATTTTTTAAAAAGCCAACTCAGAACAATACAAATTTCTAAACAAAATTGGCAAATATTAAAATTTTATATTATTGAAATTTCTTTGCACATATAGACAAAGATGAAAAATGATAAGTTGATAAAGTTTTGTTAGTAATAAAATAAATTAGTGTATTTTTGAAAGGCAATGTGGCATAATTTATATAAATATAAATTTCCTTGAATATTACTGTTGCACTCTGACCACTTAATCAAAGATGCACTCTTAAAGAATAGTCAAAAACATGGATTAGAGTTTATATTCAACCAGGGGGCAAAGTAGTAGTTATGCTGGTAATTAAAACACAAAAACCCTTCTATGGAGGGTTGCTGCAGTAAATGGTTACTACACTGTGAGTTCCTCCTTCAGTATCAACTACCTCTTTGTAGGCCTCTCTGGGATCTGTCGTCAAAAGGTTTGATACCTTGTCCAACAGGGGTCTACTGGCATTGAGACCCATTTTTATTTATTAGTGCCCATGACATAACATCACTTTGGATATCTTCAGTATCATCACTGTGAATAAAATGTTTGCCATAGTGTGCTTGAAAATATCTAAACCCCATTAATAAAAAAAACATTTGTAGTATAGTGTAGTAGTAGTGTAGTAATAATATGAAATATTATGACAATTAAAATAATGTAGTAAATTTATGTGTTGTGATATGGAGAAATCGTCATAGTATATAACATCGTTTTGTAGAACAATTATTGTGATTCTCTCTATACATTTTTAAAGTCTTTATAATAGGAGTTATTTTTAATTTATGAAGGTTATATCCATAAAGGAACTAGATGATGGAAGTCTATAGAGGTTTTAGTGTCTCCTTTTCACTTATGTATTTCTATAGTATTTACTAATCTTTTCCTTTTAAAATGCTTCCTTTTATAAGATAAAGCCTTTTTTAATTGACATGAAATTATTTACCATATCACTAATAGTTTGAGTCCCCTTAATCAGAAGCCTTGAAATTTTGTTCCACTTCACAGAGTAGTGAAACATGTAAGACATTTCTCGCAATAATACATGTAAGGGCCCAAAGTAAAATACATACTTGTTAAAGGAAACAAATTATGTCAGAATATGGTTACCAAAATATTAAAAATGAAATGTACTTGGGATGAAGTAGTAGGAAAATTTTCTTATTGGCACATTTGATATTAAAGTTCTAGGAAGCCGAGTACACGGTGGTGCATGCCTATAAACGACAGTTTATGGAGTCGCAGCAGGATCTGGGGATTGCGGTTCAAGTCTTGCCTGGGGCAACACAGCGAGACCTAGTCCCAGAAAATAGTTGGGCAAGGTGGTGCACGCCTGTAATCCTAGCTAGCTGGGAGCTGAGGCTGGGGATTGCTTGAGTCCATGAGCCTGAAGTTCCACGGGCAAAAACAGTGAGACCTAGTTTGAAAAAAAAAAAAATCTAGGAAGAGATCTAATACAGAAATTCTATCATTTTGAAGATGTAATAAATGCAAATTTTTCTTGCATTATCTATAATGATTATAATGTGATATGACAATATGTATGATTTCTACAGCTACCTGGTTTGTCATTTCCATTCAGAAGTGGAGGAAATTCTATTAGTTTATTGTTAAATTATATGTAAAAAAAAATCCGTCTCACCCAAGTTTATAGATTATCTGAATTCTATCAATGGACTACTTGGTGGACTATGGATTTTGATTAAGAAATTGCCTGTTACATGTGCTTGAAAATACTAGTCTCTTATTTGTCACAAGTCTCCTGTTGCTCAATGTAGTTATGTGATTTCTGTTTATACAGAGCCATAGCCAATCATGAAATAGAGAAAATGGAGTCTTCAAATACTGGTTCTCAGATCAATGTCTTTTACAGCAATTCCCTCATGGAATGTTAATATGAAGTTAGCTGAACTTTTCCAACTGCAGTGTGTGTAGAATATTTCATTTCTCATTTATCTGTATACTTTCCTATTACCTTCATTCTTCTTTCCACCTTTTTCTTTCATACTAGCATTTCCCTTCCAGTTGCTCTGACTTCTAGTCTTTGCACATTTTTAGTTTGTCTTTTAGCTTGTTTTAACTTCAGTTCCTGATCTTGGTTTCAATAATGGTTATAATTAACGCCTTATAAATCAAGATGTTAACCCTGACTCACTGTAGGGCATGCAATTTGAGATAGTATTTCAGTAATGGGCTGGAATTGTACTGATCTATTCACACTGCAACAAGGTACACACTGTGACTATTGACATAAAAGGGTCAAGGTGACTGGGATTAGTGATTATAGTTATAGTAGTTATAGAAAGATTAAAACTTAATGATCTTACACAGAAATCTTGGATTGATTTATTTTTATTCTGACACAATGCTTTCTAATTTGAGACTTAAAAAAAACTACCATTAAAAAATACTATTTTTCTGAAATTATACCAAATTTTCTTGTTTCTAGTTTTCTTTGCCAATTTTGGAACTGAATTTGAATCCTTAGTGTTTAGTACATGAGTACATGATTGTGCTTATGTGTGAGATTGATTACAAAAGTGGCTTTGTCTGGTCAAGATGTATAGATATCTTTCCACTTTCAAGAAATGTATTAAAATCAAAGATACTGAGAAAAACAATAGTTATGCAGTGTAGCCAAATAATATTAACAGCAAAATGCTAGGAAGTAGTATAACTGGGTTCCAAAAATGGTAGTACTCTAGAGGAATGTTGCTGAAGACCCAGTAATTTCATTTATTTAGAGATTTGATTCTATCATTAGAATTTATTGCCTTTTACTTGGGCTAGATTTGTTCCTTGCTGCTAAATACACTCTTCTGAATAAGATGTTTTGAGAAAACTTCCAGTTACAGGTTGTATTACAATGATTCTATTTGAGAATCCTTACTCATTTTATCCAGTTTGTCAGGGTGGTAAATAATACATAAGAGACTATGATGAGATAGTCCCAGAAATTGGAAATTGTTACCTTCTTTGAAAGAAAAAGCTTATGAATTATATAAAATTGCTGGAGTGTGTGTGTGTGTGTATATATATATATATAGATATAGATATAGATATATATGTGTGTGTGTGTGTGTGTGTATGTATATACATATAATTGTTTATAATTGCTGGAGTAGAAATCTACTCTAAAAATATAGTCTGTAAATATGTGGCTGATGGCACTTTAAAAACTCTCCAAATAAAGGTTAATTCATAGATTCAATTCAGTTAATGGGGAGGGCTTATTTTACAAAAAGGATGACAAGTAAGTGCAGGATAATACAGTAAATAAGAATGCTTATACATCTCTGCTATCCTGGGTGGGAGAGGATACCTTAAAAATCTTTTGTATATATTACACCCTTAGTGTGAACATGAGTGTACTGACCATGACCATCATGAGCTATTTACCTTTACTCTGATTCATATTTCCAAAGCAACAATCTGATTATAATGGTTTCTCTTCTGTAGGTTTTCTTTTATAAGGGAAAGACTATAATGAATAGATGAAAATAGTGCTCCAGGGCATCTGACCTTTTTATTTGTTACTGAAAATTAGTACAATAGATTTCTGGGTTGCACATCATTTTCTTGAGAGCCTGGTCTACAGGACTGTTGCTGAGCATAATATTTTCCTTAATGTACTCCTTTGTTTTCTGGGAACAGTCTAACATTCTTAGGAAAGAATTTTTATAGCTTGCATATTTGAGAATATCTCTGTCATGTACTCATACTTAATTAAAGTACAAAATTCTTGACTGAAGACAATTTTCACTCAGTATTTTGGAGGCTGATTGCATTGTATTTTAGCTTCTGGTATTGCTGTTGTGAAATTTGATGCTATTCTCATTTCTGCTATAGATAAGAAAGACCTGTGATTTTAATTTTTTTTGTTTTTATTAGTAGTAGATCTAAAGCCACTATTAGTAGCTTAGTATTAGATCTAGAGCTAGCATTATTTATTTTTGTTTGTTTTTCTTAGTAGTAAATGTAAAACTACTATTAGTAGCTTAGTAGTTGATCTAAAACTAGCTTTAGATCTTTGCTTGGTATTGCATACCCATTCAAGAGCTTTTCAAGAGAAGTGCTTTATTTTTAAGGCTCGTATTAAGGATTACGAAACTGAAACTCAGAGAAATTAAATGAATTGCTCAGTCTCAAATCTAGAAAGGATCAGAAAGAAGATTCAAACAAAATCTAATTAGAATACTATACCTGTAACAATTAAAACCTTTAAGTCCTGAAGGACCTAAGAGTTCAGTTAATCACTTGACTCATACCAGTAATTTACCTTGATTTTTATTTGTGCCCTTTTTTTGCTAATATAATTATTTCTGTGAAGAATTGCTCTGATTCACATTCTGGGGCACCAAAATATCACTTCATTTTTATGGAAATAGTTCTAAACTTTTACAAAGAAAATAATCTATTACCTTCTTAAGGAGACTTTCTCTCATTCAAACCATCAAGGACTATGTAAGATAATGTAAATAATCAATTTTAAATTTATTACATACCTAAAAGTGCCAATCAATGCATGTTTAACACTAGTCACTCTATTGAATTTAATTCTCTTTAAAACATACTGTTCTAATTTCTTCTTACTTAATGTAACTTTCTGATTTTAATGTGCTCCATGCTGATTAATATCTTAAAATCAGTTGTCTTATCCTCTACTGCACTGTAAAATGTGTCTTGTCTTTTACGGGGTGTGCTAAATGTGTCTTTCATTTCTTTGACCTGAAATCTGTGATTAAGTCTGTAAAGACATCATTCTGAAGAACAACTGGTTTTGAGTGACTGCTATATTAACACATAAAGAAGTTTTTATATCAGCAAGATATTACAATCCTTTTATAGATGGCAAGACATTGCAGTTAAATTTTATTTACTACAAGTGTGCTTAAATAATGTGCTTACTGCATTTTATTGGAGAAAGATATTGTCACCAACTTATGTGCAGTGAATTTTCATGTACTATACAAAATAAATCCAAAATAAAATCCATTTTTTATAATATTAAGTCGGAGGAAGCAAAAAGTTTAGATTTAAGATAATATGTATAATATATGAAATATGTGACATTTAGAATCATATAAATAAATAAGCAAATACAAACCTAGAAAGTGGTATCTTACTTTTTAAAGTATGTAATTTTTTAAAATGTAATCTGAAGTTTCATCTGTTTGTTTATATCTGATTTCCCCACCCTCTGCCTCTCTACTGGAACATAAACTTCATGAAAACAAGGACTTCTAGACCTTTGTAATATGTTTTCTTTTTACTTATTAAGTAATAAATATGTTTATATATATACACCATATATAGATACCAAAATATGCTATATATGCTTCACAATCCAGATTTATGGAGAATGAGTCAACAGAGAAAAAAAAAATTATGAAAGCAAATAAAGTCATAGAACAGGATCCAGGAAAAGAAAATGCTTCTTAAGTAATCTGCTTTATAAAAATAATTTAAATTACTCCATATTTAAAAAATATTTGCTGTGAGTCAGTTCTGAAACATGCAGTCTTCCTTTTCCTCAAGCGAATTGTTACTATCTCTTCACTACTGGATTTCTCAGTAGAAGGCATAAGTTTCCTGTTGAGATCTGTTGAAGCTCACTAAATATTCAAATGTCTATTTTTTCATCTGTTAAAAAAGTCCCATGGATTTTAAGAAAAGAACTTAAAAAATAACCACTCATCTTTGATAAACTTTAAAGTTTTTTTATACTTGGAGGGAACTTGTTAAGCAGTCGTGATGATGCCTATAGGAAAACAGACCCATCCTTGTTCATTTAATTGATCTTTATTGTGTCTATTTTGTGCCTATTTATTGTGCCATATATTGGATGAGGATAAAAATAGAAGAAATAAACCATGGACTAGAAGGAAATCTTTGTAAATCACATGTCAATGAAGGATTGGCATACAAAATATTCAAAGAACCCTTCTAATTCAACAATAAAAAAATCAAACCACCCCAGTAGGAAGGACAGAGATCTCAATGATCTTCTCATCAGTGGAGTTACATGAATGGTTAGTAACTACATGAAAATATTCTCAAACTCATGTCATTAAGAAATTGTGAATTAAAGCAAGATACCACTATACCGCATTCAGAATTGTTAAAATCCAAAACTTTGATAATACCAAATACTGCCAAAGACTTGAAGCAAAAGATTACAAAGGCACTAATTCTAAGAGATATGTGCAAACATATGCTCATTGAAGCATTGTTGACAAGTGTTAAGGATTTAAAACAACATTAATTACCCATCTATTGATATATATTTATATATATACACATGCACACATATATACATATATACACATGTGTGCGTATATAGCAATGTGATTCTATCTGTACTTTCTGACCAAGTTTTCTATAAGACAGTGTTCTAAAAACGAAAATCAAAGTTTGAGGACCAATAATTCTTAGGGTTACATTTTGACAAGAATTAGTATTTCCTTCTTTCCTTCCCCCTTTCTCCATTCTAAGCAGTTACTAATTTCTGTCTATAAATTTGCCTATTCTGGATGTTAGAATAGGCAAAAACTATATGAAATATGTGACATATTTAATATATTTTTAAATGATTTTTAGGATGTTTTTGATTTTTAGGATGTTTTTCTTCACTTAAAATGTCTCCAAGCCTCATTCATGTTATAGTTTTTATCAATACTTCATTTATTGGTGAATAATATTGAATGGTATATAATGTAACGTTTTATTTATTATTTCATCAGTTGATGGATATGAGGATTATTTGAACTTTTTGGCCTTTATGGATAATACTTTGAACATTTCTATATAAATTTTTGTGGGGAGATATGTTTTAATTTTTCTTGGGTAGATACTTAGATGTAGAATCACCACATCATATGGTAATTCTATGTTTAACTTTTTTTTAAGGAACTGACAGTTTTTCAAAGGAGAACCACCAGCAATGTATCAGTGCTCTAATCTCTCCACATTAATGTCTTATATAGGTGAACTCTTCCAAAAAAACAAGAAGGAAGGAAGGAAGGA
>PVHY01018329.1:0-29473 GCA_004024945.1 Uropsilus gracilis
CACACACACACACACACACAAGATTGCAGCACCAAAAACCTTGTACTTCTTAATAGTCAGAATTGGAAGCTATCCACTTATAAAAGTCAAGAATAAGACAGTTTTTTCAAAACTTCATGTTTGTGCATGAGGGATATTTTTTGAATTAAGTACAGATTTTTTTTTTTTATCAAAGCCTACTGATTCTGTGAGAAGTGATTTGCTCAAGAAGCATATCTCTAGCAGCTATCTTTAGTGTAAATGAAACCAGAATTACTCTTAGAAGTTCATGACATATAGTGTCTAGGATGTCTAAGGAGAAAAATTATGTTCTGGGTTCAGCTGGGGTTTGGAATGATAGTGATCAAGTTTTTCAGGCAATAAAAAGGGGTGTGATGCCTTGTAGGAATAGAAGAGTGATTTTTTTTAATGGGGAAAGAGAACTTGAATAAAATGATTCGGGATTTTGGATTCAAATAGAAAAAAAAAGACCAAATGTCTCCTGAAGTTGCATTTCCATCAATAGTTCAGGACTGCTTGGTAACCCGTTGTTTACTATAGGGAGGGCGGCCTGCTTTTTCAATCACTACTTGCAAATTTTCTGCTAAATTATTGTTATTTGCTAAATAATTTCATTTCCACAAGATGTGAGGTAGACAGTGACTACTGCATTTTAGGAATGACAAAACTATTAGATTCAGTGTCCATGTCTCTAGAATCAAAGTGTACTTGGATGTAGAGGTACTGGTCTCTTATGTTTCAATACTGGAATTGGAGACCAGTAAGGTAGTTGGAAAATTTTATCTATAAAAACCAGATGGTAACTATTTTAGCCATTTTGGATCATGTAGTGTCCATCACAATTTCTCTGTCATGGCAGAAGGCAACTGTTGGTGATTTATAAATGAATGGGAGTGGCTATGTTTCAATAAATTTACGCTTTGGTAACCCTTGCCTTAGAGGAAAACAACTTTCTGGGAGGGGGTCATAAGGATAGTGTGTTTTATCAGATGAAAATGTGAACACAAGCATCACACTTGGCATTTGTTAGCTGCTTGATAATAAGATCCACGAGTTTGTATTTGTTGATTTCAACACATATAAGTAGATTTGAATCATTATTTTAAAAAGAGGCTAGGTGTTCAGAAATTACTTTTAAAATTATATTGCTTGTTAGATCTTGTCAGAGATGGATCTCAGAAGTCTTTACCAACAGGTGCAGCGTTAAACCCATCATCCCAGTCCTGTTTGAGGACACAATAAATGGCATTCTAAAAAGTACTAAAATTCAATGGGAGAGAAATTTATGAACTACAACAGGATCTTGAGTGCCCTCAAAGTTTTTATAAGAATGTTCAAAGGAATGATATTGCCATCAACAATGAGGAAACTGGACTGAGAATCAGAGCTGCAAGAAGATGCTGTAATTTAATTTTGCATGTTATTAAAGTTAGCATGCATGCAAGTTCTGATTTTTCGGTCCAGTGTTCCTTTTTATAAATTCAGATTATATCTGTGTCACAAGGGAAATTTCCTGGTTGTATCATTCAAATCAACAATATTTATTAGAGATCATATGTGCCAAATAGAGTTGGAGTTCTATGCCCACACTTGACTATTGCTTTGTTAATCTCTTTGTATATTTAAGAAATATGCTGCAAATTTTTAAACACTCTAAATATAGTTTCTCCCACCTGATTTTATTGGATAGCTAGCTCTGCTGTGTAATCTGTCTGCTATCATGTAAAGCCCAGGGCAAGACTTTCCTTGTGGACCATAGTCCCATTTTTTATTGTAATTACATAAGAAGAAAGATTCAGAACACTTGGGGAAGCTACTTTTCGTGCTGTGAGATTTTTGCATTTAAAATATCAATCTTATCAGGCAAGAAAAGCACTAAGGTCAATGAATATGGCTGCTAGGGTGTCATTTTTGTATAGATAATTTATTACTATTTAGAGCAGAAATGAACCAGAGTTGTGGAGCTGGCAATGGTCTCATAAACTGATTCTGGAACACTAGTCTCTGGTGTTTCACTCTCTTGAGATGCATGTTCCCTGTCTGGTCATAGACGCACACTATTGACACAATAGCAGTTCTACTATGGGAAAAGAAATTTAACATGGCTGCTGGGAAGTAGGAGAATATTTTAGAGCAAGTTTATGGCCACATGGGTGATTTGAAAGTTTATCTCACTAGAACAGAACAGAGGAAGTACAAGGAGAGGGGGAGAGGAGGCAGAGACAAAGGGTGTCTGTGATACTGGCATGACAGCAAGAGGTCAGAATGAAGAGCCCTGTTGTTGCACCAATGTCTCTGGCATGCTCTTTGTCATGATGGCAGAAGGAGGGTGAATTGTGTTGTCTCCCATGCCCATTGACCTCATTCTGAGGGTGGCTTCTGAAAACAGTGTTTAAAGTCCTCAGGAAACTCCTTTACCACAAGATCCACCCTAATCTGATTATCAGAAGGATTACATTTTTTTAGTATACCTTATTCTTTTAAACAATGTTAACTTCGGTTGTTTACCTCAGAAGGCCCTTTAAAAGGAGTGAGAACTCCTTAATCAAAGTATGATAAAAGTGCCCCCAACGCTGCATCAAAAGTTTGGAAAAAGAACAGTTGTTACCTGACATTCCTTTCAATTTAGCTTTGTGTGGATCAAAAAGATCAGCAACTCCCCAAGAACTTAAAATGCTTTTTTAAGTCAAAATGATCTTGGATCCAAAATCTGAAAAACAAAAACAATCAATGGGCACTGAGCCTTCTCTTTTACTATACTTTCACACACACCACATGACACCCATCCTCCCTAACTTCCAGGTCAGGGTTCTCCAGGCTCATTTTCAACTTTATCTTTTATTGTTTCTTCCCATAAACCTTTCTCACAGATGAATTTGACCACACAAAGCACTTTCCCACTTTTGCACCTTTGCACTTGCTGTTCCTCCCAGGTCCCCCTGTCTCCCATGACTTCCTTTGAATTACTAGCCTGTGCTCAAGCTCAGTTGTTGTTCCCTCCTCTTCTGCCAGCTTTTAGATGACCCATGATTCTTAAGCCCCCATTAACACCGTGTTGTACTTTAATTGATGTAAGGAACATTCTGCTTCCTGTTAGTGTTATTTATGGTATTATAAGCTACTTGGAAAGAAAGGCTATTCCAGCCAACTTTTGACTGCTTAATAATAATATTTAATGAGTGCTTACATGTGCTAGGCACTATAGGAACTATTTTGTGTGGATTATTTCATCTTCACATAATTATGTCTTTATTATCCTCATTTTACAGGTGAGAAAACTGAGGCCAAAAGGGTTTAAGAAACTTGCCCAGAGGACATAATGGATATGTGGAGCTCAACTCAGACTGAGGCTGCATGAGCTGAGCCTGTGCTCCCGCTGCCCACACTGTGCTGCTTCCCATCTCTTGTGGCATCTCTCAAACAGTAGGTGTAGAAAAAAAGTTATTGACTCATTGATAATAGTGTCTCTTTTAACATTGTATTTGTATTTCATAAGCCATTTTATGGTTGCTGTGTGCAGTGTGTGTCTTTGAAACACAGCAGGGAAGGAAAGCAAATTAAAGCTTGAGTTTTCCTCAGAAGTCCTTAGAGCACAAAGAATCAGCACCCAACTTTTAATATTTTCCCAATGGCAAAGCATTTGAAATTTCATCATTGAGACACCCTTTGAAAGGAATGCTGATGTTATTTTTCTTTGAAAATGGAAAAATTCAAAATGGAATTCAGGTGGTTTTTTCCTATTAAACCCTGCAGAACTTGCAGAATAAAAACATCAAACATATCAAAGGTCTCTGCTGCTATATAAGACAATAAGACCAATATGTTAAACAAAGTATCCGATTTTCTCACAAAACAATTCTTCAAAATTGTGTTTTAAAAATGATATATGCTTTCTCCAAGGATGTTAACATTTCTCAAAAAAAAAAAATTATGGAATGTCCCTTCTGAAATTTTCTTAACTCTTCTTAACACTGAAACATAGTGGTTTAAGGACATGAACTTGGGAATCCTGTATGAGATTTGCAGCTTGGCTAAACTTCTTCCTTGCTGAGCAACCTGAGCAAGTTACTTTGCCTGTCTTTGCTTCAGTTCCTTCATTTACCAAGTGAACATAATAGTTCGTTTTTAGTGCTGTGAAAATGAAGTGGAGTAGCCCTAGTGAGGTGCTCAGAACAGTGACCAGTGCAGCTCAGGTATTTTTGTTTCCCCTTTGTTGTTTTATTGCTTTTCACTATCATTGAGAAAGAAAGAGCTAGGGGATGTTTGAAGTCAAGCATAACTTGGAGATGGAGAGTGATACAATTGGGTATGTCATTTTTAGTAAACTAAAAACAGTAGTAAAATGAAGTTAAGATTGATTTTCTTGAATGGCTATAAAGGCAATTCCAGAAGAAATGTTACGAAGTTACCATGAATTGAAAAGGAAGAAAACTCCCTTAACAACAACCAGAGAAGAATATTACAAGGAGAAAATAAGAGATCAATATTCCTGACAAATATACATGCAAAAATCCTAAACAAAATACTAGCAAATTAAATCCAGCAACATATAAATTCCACCATGTCCAACAGGGATTTATCCCAGGAGTGCAGGGTGATTTCGACATATGAAAATCAATTTATATAAAGCACATGTTAATAAAGGACAAAGATCACATGGTCATCTCAATAGATTCAGAAAAAGCATCTGATGAGATCCAACATCTTTTCATAAAAACAAATTACTCAATGAACTTGGGGTAGAAGGGAATTTCTTCAACTTGAAAATGGGCATCTACAAAAAATCCTACAGTTAACATTATACTTAATGGGGAAAGACCTCCCCCACAAGATCAGGAATCACACAGGATTTACACCACTTCAGTTTAACAGTGCACTATAATGTGCAGGACAATTTTGCAGAAAAGGAAATAAAATTCATCCTGATTACAAAAGAAGTAAATATCTCTACTTACAGCTGACTCAGTCTTATACATAGAAAATCCTAAGGAATCTACACACATTACATACACAAACTATTAGATCAAACAAACGAGTCCATCCAGATGGCAGGATACAAAATCAGGATACAAAAATTAACTATTTCTTAGACCAGTAATGAACAATCTGATGGAACATTCTATCTGCAACATAAAGAGGAATAAGATATGTAGAAGTAAAGTTAGTAAAAGAGTGGAAAACGTGTGCAGTTAAAATTACAAAATATCATTGAAAGAAACTGAAGAAATCCTGAATAAAACAAAAGCCATCCATGTTCATGGATTGTTAAAAAACAATATTCCCCAAATTCATCTACAGATTTAAGACAGTGTTTTACATGCCAGTGCCTCTTATTCAAACACTGATAGATTGCTCTTCAAATTCATAAGGAACTGCTTGGGACCCAGAATAGCTGAAACAATTTTGAAAAAGAACAAAATTGAAAGACTTCCACTTCCTGACTCCTAGGCATACCAAAAAGTTAGAGAAATCAAGCTTGTATGATACTGACATAAGTGTAGACATTTATACCTAGAAAATAAAAGTTGAAAGTCCAAAAATTAAACCATACATTTGTAGTCAATTATTTTCAACAATTGTGTCAAGAAAATTCAAAGGGAGAAAAAATAGTTACTTCAATAAATGGTGCTGGGATAAATGAATAACCACACTCAGAGTATGAAGTTGCAAGTCTACTTCATGCCATATAAAACACACACACACACACACACACACACACACACACTAACTGGATCAGAAACCTAAATATAAACCCAAACTACAAAATCTTTAGAAGAAATACAAGTATGATTCTTTGTGACCTGGACTAAGTAATGGTTTCTTAGCTGGGCATGGTGGCACGCACCTGTAATCCCAGCTACCTGGGAAGCTGAAGCTGGGGATTGCTTGAGTCTGTGGTACCCTGGGCAATGTGAGCCTGCGGTTCCACTGGCAAAAATAGTAAAACCTAGTCTCAAAGAAAACAAAACAAAAACTTTTGTGCTTCAAAATTACCATCAAGAAAGAAAAAACAAAAACAAAACTATAAAATGTGAAAGACTATTTACAAATCATATATCTACTAAGGAACTAGTATCTAAAATATACTAAATGCTATTATAATTTTACAGTACAAATCAAATAGATAATCAATTTAAAAATAGGTAACTGATTTGAATAGCTATTTCTCCAAGAAAGATAAATAAATGACCAATAAACTTATGAAAAAATGTTCACATCATTAGTGGTTCATGAAATGCAAATGACAGTGACCATGAGCCATCATTTCATGCTGACTAGGATGGCTGTAAAAAAAACATGGGGGCTTTCTGTTTCTAACGGTTGTTGTAAAACAGTTGGGAGGCCAGACAGTCCTTGCCTTTGGTCTGAACAGGAAAACAAAGCTCGGAGGAGGGAGGGTGTTGGAGCACAGAGGTGCAGGTGTCCTGAATGTCACTAAGAATGACTAGTCAGTTCCTGATTGCAAGCTTTAGATCATTTCTGCTTTCAATCCAGAATTTGAGAAGGCAGTTACATGAAGAAGAAATTTAAAGGATACAATAAAATATGCACAACATAAGATTTCCCATTTTAGTTTGGCAAGTGTATAATGTACTAAGTGTCTAATACAGTGGCATAAAGTACATTTACATCATTGTCCAACCATCACCACTGTCCACTGCAGGACTTTTTCTTCTTTCCAGACTGAAACTCTGCACCATTAAATAGGAAGAGAGATTTAAAAACAAACAACAACAAATGGTGGATGGTAGCCAAGTGTTGGCAAGGACATGGAGAAACTGGAACCCTCACACACTGCTGGTGGTGCCACTGGGGAAGTTGTCCGGGAGTTTTTCAAAATGTAAAATGCAGGGTGAACACATGACCCAGTAGTCCCCTTCCTAGGTTTATACCTAAGATATTGAAAACATATCCACACAAAATTGCACATGAATACTTGTAGAATTCAAAAAAGTTGATACTGAAAAATGTTAAAAAGTCTTTTGAGCCCCAAGTGGCTACAAACTGATGAATGATAACTGAAGTCTCATATATCCACAAACACAACACTATTTTTGTTAAGTGATGGATGTATTAGTCATCTCGATTGTGGTACATTTCACAATGCATTCATATGTGAAATCATTATGTTGTCCACATAATGATATAAAACTGTTATATGTCAATAATACCCAAGTATACTTGGAAAAAATTTAGTCTGCCTATACAGTGGAATATTATTCAGCCATAAAATTAATGAAGTACTGATATATATATATATATATATATATATATATATATATAAGGATGAATCTTGAAATCACTATGCTAGTTAAAGAAGGCAAACATAAAAGGCCACTTACTATAAGATTTGATTTATATGAAATGTCCAGAATAGATAAGTGTATATATAGAGATAAAGTAGATAGTCATTGCCTAGGGCTAGTGGGGATTAGAGGTGGGAGCGGAGTGTATAATTTCATGGATATAGGTTTCTTTCGAATGGTGATTACATTCTAGAATAGTGATGATAGAGATGGTAGAATAGCTTGGCTGTACACTTTAAAAGTGAATTTTACAGTATGTGAATTATATCTCAATTTTTAAAAAAGAAAGCACCCTTAGAAACATCACACATAGTGATAACAAGAAGCCCTGAGAAGGAAGGACAAAACTCCTTTTGGAGATAAGACCTCATGAATTTAAAAAACACACACAGAACTTCAATATCAGAGAAACCCTTATGCTCAGCTTTCTACTATGTTGACCTAGTAACTGCTTTATTTATTTAACAAGATAAATTTGACATGATTGGCCTTTCCTGTGGGTGTTGCATCACTATGGAGGCAAGTGACACTTGTGAACATTGCTGGTTTTCTGGATTATTCTTGTGGTAGGTTAATGACCTTAACATAGAATTAAAGTCCCTATACACTTTTTAATTTGCATGCTTTTATTCCAGTGCCAGAACTTATTTTAAACTCCTTGAGGAGAACTGCCAAGGCCTCTGGCTCCACACTGCTGAGAAACCTGGTCAGTGGAAGTGACTAGGACATCTGGAGGAAGGAACATGATGCATCTACATGCTGAATATGAGCCTTGGGACTACACTCACCATTGATGTTGCCTACAGATTAATTTTGTTTAATCTGATTTCAAATATACCAGAAAAGCTAATCATTTAAAGAAGTTGCATGTGTAATCCTTCTGTAAAGCAATGCTTGACACTGGTTTTGCCTTTGAAAAACGAAATCTAGCACTGTCATATAACTCCTTGACAATTTGTATTTGTGCCATTAGGCTTTCTGAAAAAGAGGGCACATCTGTTTTGAAAGAATGAGAACCTTTAGTACAGAGACTTAAAGTCTTCAATCTTTGCCTTAATTTGCCTTCTGATGAGAATTGTATCTGTACTTACTCATTTACAGAAACTATCTTGTTTCTTTGGTTTTGGGAAAATGGCAGTTGTATACTCTTGGGATGTGGTAAGGTGTGGGGAACAGCGCTGTGCTTGCTTCTCTCCTGCTGCGTAGCTGGTTGTGGTGTGATGCTGGGTAGGAACCTGGGCCTCCACTCTGACCCTTGAAGGCAGAATATCTCCACCTGAGAAGACCACCCAGGAAATCAGTCCCTTTCACTCTGTGTCATCAGCTAGTCAGCAATGACTCTGAAGTGGAGCCACACTCCAAGGTGGCCCCCCTTAGCCTGACTTCTGGGAGTACAAGTTGAGCCAGTGATGAAGGACAGACTTCTTGTGTTTGGCTCCAGGCCTGGCTGACTGGATTAGGCTGTGGCGCACCCTGTAAGGAGGTTGTGGCTGCTCACCTGGCAGGTGCACATCCACCTGGGCTCTTCTCAGGCTGGAGGGCCAGATGTGTAGGACACTAGCAGTGAGGTGTGGCTCAATGAGACCGAGGGATGTCTTTTCCACAGGACAGCACCAGAAGCAGACTTAACTCTCTGTCTGGTAAGGGAGCTCTAGCACCCTCTGCTGGCCCACAGGATCCTGGAGTTGGCTTGGGGGTTTATGGGCTGGGGGTGGGAGGAAGGTTAGCTCTGTCCTAGGAGGGAACCTGACACTCCCAGGCCCCGGAAAAGGCAGGCTTACACAGTGGAGACAGAGGGTCCACCTCACCCTCAGGAAGCAGTTTAAGGCCAAAGACTTGGGACACAGCCTCTGGTTGCCCTTTCTGATCCTGAGGCTTAGAATCTCTGCTTCCTTACAAGGCTCAAGGGTACTAACTGGCATGGTGGGCATGTGGCACATGGAGAAAGCACACACCCTGTTGGAAAGGGACAGCTCCTGGCTGTGCTCACCCCACCCTGACTGGGATGAGTGAGCATCAGGCAGGATAGGCAGGCAGAGCCTTGGCGTTTCAGGATCAGCGACACAGAGCCTGGGCAAGCTCTTGGGGTCTTTTCAGCTGGACTCTCAATTATTTATCCTTCACCAAACAATGAAGTGGTTTTTGTTGGGACTGCTTGCCAGGAAGGTGATGGGTCAAACATTTTTGGTTTCACACAAGTGGAGAGGGAAATATCAAGCACAAAACTGGGTTCCTCTTCTCCATCTGCTTCCTCACTGCTCTGAGTCTCCTGACACCTTTCTTTACTCCACACAGCAAAGGGAAGCAGAGAGACCTACCAGCTCCTTTAAGGAATATGGGAAGAAGAAATTCACCTTAGCCTTATCAGTTACCTGATACACCATAGGCACCAGGAGGATGGGACCCTGGGCACAGGTGAAAGTGGAAGTGTCCACAGATGTCCGTGGAGAAGAACCTCTGCTTCCAGTGGCTTGACGGACATGTTGCTCACAAATACCAGCTGTCTGCTCCATCTTGGGGTTCCACATGGAGCCTCCCTCACCCTCACCTGTAAGCAGGAGAACTGACACCTGAGCGCATGCTCTGAAGGTGTGGTACATCCCTGGAGTTGGGTGTGTGGTGTGGTGGGTGTGTGCTAGTTCTAGAATCACAATATTTGTAGTTCATTGTGGCTGAAGACTTTGCTTGTATTTTCTGAGCAGCTTGGGCTGCTCCACCGGTTTCCAGGAAGCATTAATTGTGCACTGCTCTGACAGACAGCACAGGGCTGTGAGGGGAGATGCTGGGCCATACTAGCAACTCAGCCCTGCCTGGTCCCTAGCTGCTTGGTGTAATCCCTGGCAGAACCTTTGCTTAACAACTGAACAACTTTCATGACAGCCTTTAAATTTCATGCATTACCAGAGCAAGAAGCAGACTAACCACCTCTCCAGGGACAGTGTTTGCTGATCCCTTAAACTCATGCTTTGTGCTCTGCATAAACACTTTAAAACACTTTCATGGACTCCTCCCCAAATCCTATTGTTTGCAATCTTATCTTAAATGCAATCTTAAATGGGTAGCCATGTTTAGAGAAGTTATGCAAGGTCACATGTTCCTGAGAAGAGGGCTAAAGATCAGATTCACTTGCCTCAGAGCCTGTCACTCAAGGGCAGTCTTCAAGTAGCACAAACTTCTGCAGCAATTGAGAGTGGCCTCAGTGGGCATCTGCAGGTTTTCTGACCAGTGAGGGGTGGTGTCTGTCTTCACAGCCCTCTGACATTAGCTTCAGAGAGTTGGATGGTTCTCTTTTACCTGATCCTTGATCAGGACAGTGGTGCTGTTGGGCTCACTGAGGTTGACTGGTTTCTTAGTGCCTTGGCCAGAGTTGTGCAGCGTGGCATAAACAGCATGCAAGAATTCTCTCACTCCTTGGCCTATGAAAAAGCTGTTAGAATAAACTGACAAACTGTGAGTAAAGAGCATAGAAAACGGGCCCCCAGGATCTTCATTTTCATATTTTTAAAATTTTTTAAATATCTTTTATTCTTTATTATTAATTAAATTCTTTTTCTTACACTGTTGTAATCCCTATAGCTGTGCCGCCGTAATACCTGTGAACCATCACCATATGCCCTTGTGTTCATTCCTGCCAGTTTTGCGACCCCTTCTGCCCCCTCCTTTGCAGTATGCCTCAGGTCTGTGGTCAGCTTGCTCTGTCATATATAATCAATTTGGAAAAGTCATAGCTAAGCCAACCAGGAATTAACCTAGAAACACAGTTAAAAATTGCAGATCATAAACCATGTTGCATCATAAAGAAATCTGGCTGTGGTTAACACCACTACCCACATCCCAGAGGGTGATGTGCCTTAACTGCTTCATTTAGAAATGTTGGCCAGTCTGTGTGAGGGGTATGGGACTTCATGTATTTTTTGAAACCCACCGATTTATGGGGAATGTCACAGTTAACAATGATGGAGGGTGGCCAGGGCACTAAGTTGCTGATAAATCTTGTACAGGGCCTTAAATCCACTCCATGACTGCCTGTCACAAGTCTGAGCGATGTTCAGATGCAGACTTTTTTGTTTTGTTTCGTTTCGTTTTGTTTTTTGTTTTTTTTAAGACTAGGTCTCGCTATTTTTGCCCATGGAACCGCAGGCTCTCGTTGCCCGGGGTACCACGGACTCAAGCAGTCCCCAACCTCAGCTTCCCAGGTAGCTGGGATGACAGGCGTGTGCCACCACGCCCAGCTATTTTTTTGGAACTAGGTCTCGCTACGGGCCCCAGGTGAGACTTGAACCGCGATCCCTAGCCCCGGCCGCTTCATAGGCTGAAGCTTACAGGCACGAGCCACCGTGCCCGGCAGAGATGCAGACTTTTTAATAAACTCTGCTTTCATTTGGAGAAACACACAGGGAAGGTAAGAACACCTTGCAACCCCCACTCTCTAGAGCCAGCAGACAGTTCGAGTTACTAATGTCAGTGAAAGTCTGCATGAGGCTGAGGAGGTGATAAGCATTTGAGAGAGTTGATCATTACCACCTTTTTGCATGCATTGGACTTACTCTGTACAAAGGAGATTGCTATCTTATAATCAGCCATAGATTTCTCTTTTCATGTCATCATTTTAACAGTGGCTTCTAATTCTCACATAGGCCTCCATAACTGGAAGGAGGCCTCTGGCCCACTGGGGAGCCAGGGCAAAGCTAAACACAAATTTCTCTTCAGTGCTCAGGTCTCCTTCCTGTGCAGGCTGCCTCCGGAACATTGAGCATCATCTTTCCCTCATCCTCCTCCCTTCTCCTTCCTGTTAGGCCCTACCCTGTGACATCTCCCTGAGACACACACTTTGCCTGGCTTCCTGCCCCACAGTGCAGGCCTGACTTCCTCAGGACAGCTATTAGGCTGAATCTCTGACTTAGCTTGGAATCCAGCCACTCCAAGTCCACCCTTAATGTTGCAGAGACTAGGCTGCGAGACAGCAATAGGCCCTACTTGCCTGACCAAAGTCCTCTAGAGGGGCGTGGGCACCCAGAATGCACCCTGGCCAGAGTCCCCCAGCCAGCAGATTGCAGATATCCACTGTGGGAGGATCTTACTTGCCCACAAAATCACCACCAGCAAAGCTGCTTCTTGGACTCTTCAACTATAAAAAAAGGAAAAAAAGAGGAGTCATATGTTTATGTCATGAATTATAGCCCAGCTTGAGTGTTTGCCATTTAATGAGAAAGAAATGAATGAAAAAATACTTCTAAGTAGATTTTCCTTTACTGAGGAAGGTCCTATATATTTCCGGACTCATAGCTCTGAAAAACGTTGACCGTCTGCGCAGCTGAAGTCAGACGTTTCAATGACGTCCTGTGGCTGAGTAACGAGCTGACTCTGATCTCTCACCAGCTTGGGTTCAGGACCAGCAGGCTTTTAGCCAGACACTTTAAGGTAGAAGAGTGAGTGGGATCAAGAATCTTTTCTCCACTTAGTGTAACCCTGCCCATCTGCAGGGATGTAGACACTGGTAGAAGACACATCACCAGTGCACAAGGCACTAAAGGCTGCTCTCTGTGCTTGTTGCTTTGTTCATGATCACATTCCACCCTCTCAACAACCATGGGAATTAAGTGCAATTATGATCTACATTTACAGACGAGAGAGCTGGGGTTCAGACAAATTAATAAACTTGCTGCATGTCATCTGGTTTTAGGAGGTGGTGCTTCACTGCCCTCCCTTCCTCTCACAGGTGAAGGATGGTGGGCTGGGATCCCTCTGCTAGGGAACCTGATTCTCACCTCAGAATGGGGATGAACTCAGAGTCACGGAACACAAAGCCCCCTCTTTTGCCTCACTGTTATGTCTCCCGGCCCCTGTGCTTGGTGGGATGAAAGGGAGTGAGGTGAGACATGGCAGACTTCTCCCCCTCAACCTTTGAAAGAGAATCCTGTCACTGCAGGTTTAATTCATCTCAGCCTTTCCCTTTGAAATAGTAAACCATGGCTCCTACTGGAGTGGGCTTGGTGCTTCTAATAAAATGCTGAGTCAGAGGAGACAGAAGGAAGGAAAACTTCAGGGTGTTATAGACTGAAACTATAGGAGGCAGGTGTGGAGGGTGTGAGGAGAGCTCTAGACTCTGGGATGGGTGTGGGCACAAGGAATGTGCTAGAGGAAAATGATATTCTCATAAATCTTGCTGCAAATTGATCTTTTAACTCATTTAAGAGGTGATTACATCCCTTTTTAACACATTTGTTCCTTAAGTTGAATGTGACGCTGAATCTGATGGGTCCTGATTTTGCAAGGTTAATGAACATAACATTTCAAAATGCAAGAGCCCTCTTCATGATGCCATTTTAGTTGACTGAGAATTACAGGAATATTAGGTTTAACGTGCTGTCCAAAGAATTTGGCTGGGCTAAGACAATAATGAGGATGCCTCTGGTCAATACTAGACAAGGCAAAGTGCTTAGATATAGCTGCAGTTGAAAGTGGGGTTAGAAATTTTGGAAAAGAATGTTAAGTTTGGAGGCAGAGAGTTTAGAACTTGCTTGCTGCGTGAACTGAGTCTTGACAAATCGCCAACCTCTCCTCTCATTTATGAAATGCAGATTATTAACAGAGACCTAGCAATTGCATATGGTTTCTATTCCAATCAAATGGCTTCACGCTTGTAAAAGTGAAATCCATGGGCGTCATCAGCAGAGTTCCTCTCTGGGGGCCAGGCTACCTCCGTCTCTGAGGCCTCTACTCCTAGTAGCATTCTTGTACTGTATGGAAAGCTGCATGCAGGGTGAGTGAGTCAGGCTTTCTCCCATGATTGTGCATTCCAGTGGGTGCATGCATGTGTAAGTGTGCATACCTGGGGCTAAGAGAGAGAATAAAGGGGAGCAGGAGCACAAGTGTGAGAAGAAGAGTATGAGCATGAGAGGGAGAGATGAGAGGACATCTGAGAGCATCCAGAAAAAGAGTGAGAAGATTCCTGGGGGTTGAGGGGCTTGCCTGATTCCCAGCGCCCTGGCCCTGGCCCTGGTTTGCCCCGCCCTACCTGATGTATCTGTGTGGGTGCTGAAAGCAATAGAAAAACCTGTGCAGATTGGTGAGCCTGAGGTTTCCCTTACACTGCAAAGTGTGCTTTATTAATTTGCTGGAAAAAGTGGTGAAAAATATTTTGTTGGAACTTGTGACTTTAGCAGATTGTAAATTCATGTGGTGAAAATGAAGGTATTCTGGGGCTGTCCCCAGGGTCTCTCCTGAATCTCCTGCTGCCCTTGTGTGACTGGAGCTGGAGTTCTGGCATAGCTCCTGGGGGCACATATTAGCTGGACATACAGTGAAGAGACAGTACTGATGTGCCCACTGCAAACCTGTGTAGATCTTTTGTTGGTTAAATGGGAACAGTGCCTCAGGACCCTGGCATATGCTCTGACACTGTTTTTGTTTTAACAATACCTTTTGATCTGCATCACTTTTGAATGAAAGACTAGACCAGAACCAGTGGTGTGTACTACAGTTCATTCTGAACAGCACATACCTGGTTTTCTGAGCTCCTTTATGGCAAACCAAAGTGTGGGGCTAGTCTAAGAAATAGGACTCAGTAAGCAGCAGACTCCTGCTCATAGTAATTAACCATGGCTTTGTAAGGTAATGAAGCAGTTTATGAGCAAGAAAAAGAAGGTGGGATTATGTTTTAGTTTGGCTATTAAACACTCGTGACATTTAGTAGTTCTTGAATGGTTTCTCTGAGAACCCTGTTCATCATCATATTTGGTTAACCAGGGACTGTGATTATACCTGACAACAGAAAATTGATTGTAATTAGTTGGTTTTCTCTCCCAGGCGTCTACACTACACTTTGTTTTTTCACCTTTCCCTTAATCCTAGCTTCTGTGAGAATCAGTTTCAAGGCTGAAATGCCTAGCTCGTTCTCATATTCCTTATTCTTCAAGCCCAGCTCAGATGTCATGTCTTCTGGGGAGTTTTCCTGATCTGCTAATAGAATAAATCATTTCTTCCCTTGGACGAACATAGTTCAAATGAATACACTCACTGTGCTGTTAGAGTGTATTTCTATGTGCATCATTCCCAGGGGACTAGCTGCTTGATTGAAGAATTTTCCTTATGCATCTGGATGGTGAGTTCCTGCCATGGCCTTGGTCCCACAGCAGGAGCTCAAGAGGACGTGATGGATGGTATTGCAAGGAATCTTATGTGACTGGAAAAGAACTCCACAGACACGTGCATATCAGCAATATACTTGTTGAGAAAAGTTGATCCCAATGACTAATGTCTGTCTCCAGCTATTCCCAGAGAGAAAACATGTTTTTTTTTTTTTCTCTGTTGGCCTGCAGAATCAGAATTGTGACAAGGGGGGTGTGGGCAGGGGGAGGAGGTGCATGTTATGGAGGCAGGTGCACAACTGGTGGCTTATGGCCTGTGACCTTGAATGTTAACCCTTATACTGCCAATTCCAGATTCCAGTTCAAAAGAAGTCTTGGCCAGAGAGTGCTGACATTATTTCTTCTACTTATTTTTTTTAAAGATATTTGTAACCCCCAACCTTTTTTATTGACATTTTATTCTAAGGTAGAGAATAAAATAATATGTGCAAGAGTGTCAGTGTTAGCTTGGGGTTGGTAGGTTGGCACCAGGGCCCTGACTACAGGTCAGATGGGACCTAAAACTCTAGTCAGTTCCAGCTGAACTGTTCTAAAACCCACAATCATAGAATCATGTTGGGAGATAGAGCACTGACTGGATGTATGAAAGCAGGTTAAGAGCATTGACTCAAGTCAGACTGCCTGGCCTTGAGTCCCAACTCTGCCCCTTACTAGCTGTGTGACCTTGGTCAAGTTACTTAGAATCTCTGTGCTTATTTGCTCATCTCTAAAATTAGAGTGATAATATATACCTACTTCAGTGGGCTTGTTGTGACAGTTCATTAAATTAATATTTGCAAGGTGTTTTGCACTGCCTGGCACCTAGGAAGCTCTGTAAAAAGTCTTGTGAAATGAAATTGAACAGCTGCTGCGGGACCTGGGGTTAGAAGGGAAAATTAAAAATCATCAAGGGTAACCATTTATTACTCAGGAGTACCCAAATTTTGTCCCCAAATTTGAAGACCTTTTGGTACATTCTTGTCAAGTGGTCATTCTCCAGGGCACACAGCTTATAGCTGCCGGGCCCTAACTCCTGAGGTAGCCTGAGATTGCAGGCAGTGGACAAAGTGTGAGAGTGGGCAGGAGCATGAGTGGAAGCACGAGCTTGAATATGAGCGTAACAGGAGAGTCAATAGGCTTCTTACCATGGGTGGTAGAATCCAGGGCTACTTTCAGCTGAGGGTCCCTTGGGCTCCAAACTGCAGGATCTCTGATGGGAGATGGTGGGAAAAATTGGGAGAAATGACAAGATTTGCTCCATTTCTATCTGCAGATAGAAATCATACTCTTGCAGAGGCGAAGTGCAAGCTCACTCTGCAGCAAGTCAGGACCTCATAGAGGTCATGGGTTCCTCCAGGGAGGCAGCAGTGAAGGAGGAAGAGAGTGAGAAGAGGCCACAGGAAGGCTGAGAGTCCTGTGGTTTGGAAAGGAGCGATGCAGGGTGAGCAGAGAACTGGTTACATACCCCAGAGAACCATAAAGTCCTGGCTCTGTTTCAGGGATTCCAACAGCAGAGGAGGACATGCTATTAGTGATCTGTTCCTAGCTGCACCCCACATCAGGCTGTGAGACTGTGCTGGTGGTGTCTACACTACAAATACTTACTGTGAGGTCAACCAGTGAGGTGGAATTGCTGAGCTTTGGACCTCTTGTCATGTTTGTCCTTGGGCAAGGTCTGATCAGATCTCTAGCAAACCACTGGGTGGGAAATAAATGTTTTAAGTACAGCTACTCATTTTCCTTGGTAGGTAGGCAGCTTATAGCTAGACCATGTCTGTCATCATAGATAAACATAATAATAGAAGCAGCATACATAGTAATAATAGAAATATTATATTAACTGCGGTAATTATAATAAATTATATGCTATGTAGAAAAGGACTTTGCATTTTCTTAGTTAATCATAACAATGTTCTTACAAGGTAAATTATTTTATTTCAGACATGGACATGATGAGGTTTAGAGAGCTCAGTGAATGACTTAAAAAAACACATGGGAAAGAAACAGGTCTGGACTCCAGTCATGCTCAGCTGTGAGTAGCTGTAATATATTAATAATACATGTACATATTAAAATATTCATACTTAAGCTAAATGTACCGAGATATCAGCATTTTTTTAAAAAAGATGTTTATTGAGGCAGCACTGGTTTGTAACACTGTGCATAATTTCGGGATACAGATTCATGCCTCTATAAATGTATATTATCCCACCACCTACCACTGAAGCCCCAGCAATCCTCTACCACAGCCCACTGGGCTGACCCTCTCCCCTCTCTGTGTAGTAGCCTCCATTCTAGAATATCAGAATTCTTGTGACATGAATTAGTCTCATAAGAAATAACACTGCAGAGGCAGAATTATCCAGTTGTAGGTGCTATCACTGAATCATCACCTCCAAGAAGAGAGCACTTAGCTGGTGGTAAATGCAGAGACACAAAGCAAGAAGTGCTTTCCACAACTATACCAACTCTAAAGTCAACAGCAATTGTTGCAAATTGTCTAACTTTGGTATCAGATGGAATTGATTTAAGAGAGGTCCAGTCCAAAATCACTTCCTGTGGCACATTTGCAAATAGGAACACCCAGCTTAGTGGTATTGTCTTCAGCTAGTAGCCCAAAATGGAAAAAACATCCTCTTTGCACCACTTCTTTTGTGCAGCCATGCACAAATGCAGTGCCTGGACGGCTAGGTACTGCAGAGATAGGATGTGCTGTCTGGGGGTGTCTTTTTGTGCACGTTTGGAGATCAAGGGTCCCAAGGCACAATGATTCATGACATGACCAAGTCCAGTGCTCTGCAGCTCCTGTAACCTCACACAAGGACACTCAGCAATCAGAACTTAATGCCCCAGGCTCCCCACTACCAGATCCTCATCGTGGTGTGCCATGAAGGAGCGGCTCACTTGTGGACTCTTGTGCCATTCTGTTGTCTTTCCATCCTTGATTCTGCTCTTGTAGGTCTTTGGGGTGAATAGGTCTTGTAGGTCTCTGGGCTTCTCCTTTTAGAAAAAGTGAAGCAGAATCTGCTTTGAATCACATGACAGTGTAGGGAAGAAGCTGGAAATTGCTGTCTCTGCAGGAATGTCGATTCTTGGAGTCTGAGGTTCTACAGGAGGCCAGAAGAAGCTCAGCCTGGGTAGCAATGTCCAGATCAGAGATAGAATCAGCCCTGGGGAGCCAGTCACACTCCTCAAGATGTCTTAGGCTTGTGACCTTGTTGTACCAGCAAAGAACCCTTCATGGAGCTCTTTGCCACTTTGAGGAATTTCACTGGTACTCTGCAAACAGGGCTTTTGCCCGATACTAGGTATCTAGTGTTTTCCCCCTCCCCCAGAGACTAAGTCTGGGTGTATCTCAATGACAGTAAATCAGTCATTAGCAACTTGAAACTTTCAGCAAATGAAATTCAGCAAAAGAGAAAGAGAGCTATTCAATATTCAAGAAGGTGACTTGCCTCATCTATTTATTATCAATAAGAGTGAATGCACTAGCATATTTATATGCAATATAAGCACCTTAACAGTATAGTTCTCAGATAAATGAATCCAGGGATTTAACTTAGAAAGAGACCATGTTATCAATGAGCAAACCCAGATTTGGGAAATGTATAAATAGATTCTGTCAACAGTTTGTCCTTGTAGCCAATTTAGAATTACATACATTTCTGTTAAGGTCCTCTGCATTGTATTAGGCTCAAAACAGATGAAAAGTTATATCTTGTTAAACTTTAAAAAGAAGATACAGTTCTTTACAATTACCAGTCAGCACCTGTTAGTGTTAATATCTGAAAATGAATGAGCCCCTTTTCAACATGATTCTTATCTCTATAATCAGTGCATGATTCACTTTAAAGCAGTTTTATTGTAACATTCAAACGTAAGAGTTTGCTGGTCTTAGGGGAGAATTCTATGATAGTTTCACGTGAAATTTTCCCAAGTCTTGACTTTAGAGATAAGTGCATTTATTGAATGCTTTGAACTCAGGATGATGGTGGAGTAAATATATAAATATTATTCTGTTGCTTCCAGCATCCTTCTGTCTCACAAATCATTTCTTGCTTACCTGCTAGTTCCGCACCTGGGAATGTGTCAACGAACCAGCAGCTGGGGTCACAGACCCTGGATCTGGTGTATTGAGTGCAGACTTGTGATGTTCATGTTGATGCTAAGCGTTTTAAGAAGAAAGAGTCCATGGTGAGGAAGACCACAGAAACTTGCAAGGGCCATCCCCTATTGTTGTGAGTTCCCTGTGGCTGCAATTATTTGAACTCAAGCTCATTCACCATATGCCAGTGAGGGGGTTGAGGAGATGCTTGTAAAAACATTCCCCAAAGTGGATAAAGGTAAGACAGTGTGCCTGCTATTGAGTATTTCTTCTTAGTTCTAATGTTTAAATTATTCTTATGGGAAAATGTCAGGGAAGCAATATAAAAGAAATATGCCTATTATATAGGATAAACAATTCCAAGAGTTTTTTGGTATGTGTGTGTGTGTGTGTGTGTGTGTTCAACAATGAACCTGGGTAAATCACTGTGTTCTCTAAAGTTCAGATCATCATGCTGGTTTCTTCCTTGTTGGAATATTAAGTTACACTGTTGATTAGACCTCCATTCTTGGATATCTGTAAGCATAATTATAACAAAAATGAGTGAACATCATTGAACAACTTGTATGTTCTAGGTGCTCTTTTACATACTTTACATTTGCAATTGCGATGGATCCTCACAACAATTCTGCAATATTCCTAAAAAGAATGTATTATTATTCTCGTTTTACATATATCTGAAGTATGGCTTGAAGGACTCAAGCTACATACCCAAGCTTCCACAGTTAGAGGGCAAGCCAGGGTTAGAACCTAGGGCCATCCTGACTCCAACTATCACACTCTTTGTCACAGTCTTGGTGTCATTTTCCAGGAGCCAATGGGACTCTTGAAGTCTCTCTTGACTTTGTGATTCTAATATTTTGTGGAGAGTACAGGTTCTGTTTTAGCTTATAATGTGTGCCCTTATTCCCCAGGGAGGTTATTGTGAACCACCTGTAGAAAGACTTCTATGAGATGCAATACCTTTAAACAATGATTAAATTTTTTCATAGTCTGGCATCGTATAGTTATGGACAAATCACTTGCAGAGTCAAAGATCTACCAAATAATGTAATGGATAGAAGCACTGCATTTTATTTCAACCAGAACATGATTGACACATGGGCATTACCTCTTTGTTGTGTGTGTTGCTTTTCTGGGGTTGTATATGACAGTCCTCAATCATCTCTGTCATTAAGGAGTTTGTTATGGAAAGATCACCTCTGGTTAGTTGAGAGATGGCAGTCTAAGGCACTGCTAAGCAGGCCAGAGGGCCATGCAAGGGAATTCAGCACATGGGCACAGTAGAATTGAATGAAATGGCAAATCCTTTGGCAGGAACCATGCAGGTGGGTCCTAACTATTCTTCAGGAAGGAGAATAAGGCCAGGCCACCTCTGTGCTGCCTGAGTCACAGCTGATGGGTGATGCAACCTTGCCCTCAATTTCTTCCTAGGTGCCCAGTACATGGACTTAAAATAAGCATGAGAGTCTTTCTTCCTTTTTGTAACACCTTTCAATACAGTATAGCAGAGACAGCATAACATTCTGGCTTCAAGTAACTGCTTTTTACTAACTGTAGACCTTGGGTGAGTCACTGAATTGCTCTAAGCTTTAATGATCACTTCTGCAAAATAGGCATTACAGTATCTGCCTCCCACTGTGAAAATTCAATGAAATAACTTGTAAAGTACCTACAATGGCACCTGATAAGTAGGAAAAGCCAAAATATTGGTGTTGCAGATTATGGCCCCAGTTCCGATCCTATCTTTAGAAGGACCATGAGGTTACTTTCATACTCATGTAGCAGGGGGCTTTGGGAGTCACCATTAATTGGTTAAGGTATGAAACTATGCTGTTTTATTCTAAAGCATGATTTTTTTGATGTTTATAGCAAAAGGTTAGACATTTAGCCAGGGACAATTTAACTCACTTGAAATCACAGATAATTTCTATCTAGCTTAGGAAAGGTAAGTCATACAATGATGTGAGCTGGAGTACAGAAGGTAGAGTTAACCCATGACCCGTGCCATGCTCCGGCAAGACCTCCCTTTTATTATTCTGTTTCCTTTTAGGAACACATTCTTGAAAAATATGTATTTTTTGGTGGACATGTATTTTAGATTTATATCTAAAATATGATTTCATGCTGTATATGTAGGTTCCTTAATATTTTTCAATAAAAACTGTTTTGTTTTGTTTTTTACCATCCACATGGTGCAATGTACACATCTGATCCCTGCTTGCAGCTGTTGATAGATAACGTTCTATGGTACGCAATGACCATGTGTTCTTTATTCATTCTCCCTGTGACGAATATCCATTTTACTCACAACTTCTTGCCAGCACTAATAGTCCTTTCGTATCCTTTTACCTGTTTTCTTGTGTACCATGTGGGAATTTCCTGTGCAAACATCCCTAGGAAGAGAATTTCCTGGGTGTAGAATATGCATATACTTAATTTGGCTACATGAATTCAGACTAAGGTCTGTAAAGTCAACTGTTTATACCCCACAGCTCTATCAGTACTTGGAACTTCCCAGCTCTCTTATATTTCCAGCATAAGATTGTATAGTATTGACTTGCATTTGGTTGATCACCAAAGGTTTTGAGCATCTCTCATCATATGCTTGCTAGGTTTGTTTGTTCTCTTCTGAAATGACCTATTTCTATCTTTTATCCACTTTCCTAGATTGTGCTTTTTTTCTTGTTAGTTAATTTGCAGTCCATAGGTAGTAGAAACCCTGTCTAATTTTAGATGTTGCAAATATCATCTCTTTTTCTGTGCATTATCTGTGAACTATTTTCTTGATATTGTTTGTTGAAAAGAATCCCCAGTTTTGATGTATTCTAATTGTCCTTCTCCATTTGTTTGTAGTGTCCCCTTTCTCAAATCAGGTACCATATACACATGGGGATGTCGGTGAGCGTTCTACTCCATCCTATAGGTCCATTTGTCTTGATCAAACTCTTTCTATTACTATGGGTGTAAAGTAAATCTTATTACATAATAAGGCAGGTTCTTCTTTATTACTATTCTTTTAAAATTTGATATTAAAAGTCAGTTTTCCCAAAAAAACTTCAACTAAAATTTGATTGTGATGTTGCTGAATGTATAGGTTAATCTAAAAAGAATTAATGTCTTAGTATTATTAATTCATACCAACCAAGACTATAGGCTGTCTTTCATTTTAAAAAATCATCTTCTAGAATAGACTATTTTAATAAAACTTTATTTTGTATATATTCTTGATCAAATTCCCATGTTTTATACTTTATTGCCACTTTAAAAATCAATAGATTACATTTTAAGGCAGGTTTAAGTTTCTAGGATAATTGAATGGAAGTACAGAGAAATTCTACAAATGCTCTTGTAAACGCCTTCCTTTTCCCCAACACACATCCGGGCCCCAAATTATTAGCATACTGCTTTGGTGTGATATATTTGTAAAAGTTGATACATTATTAACTAGTCTAAATTAAGGTCCAATTTTTGTGTTGTATAGATTTTGGATTCTGTTTATGGATTTTGTCATTTGTTTAACGTTATATAACCCCCTTTCAGAGATATTCAGAATTAGTTTATTGTCCTAAATATTCTGTCTTTTGCCTATTCATCAATTCCTCCCCCCAGCACTCCCTTCCCCCCCCCCCCAAGACTCCCTTCCTCCTCCAACCAACCCCCTGGCAACTTCTGATATTTTTTCTGTCTGGTTTTGCTTTTTCAAGAACATCATATAGTTGAATCATAAAATATGGAGTCTTTTCATACAGGCTTATTTCACTTGCAATATGTATTTAAGTTCCCCCCGATGTCTTTTTATCGATAAATGATATACCATTGTCAGGATGTACTACAGTTTGTTCACTTACATTTTGGATGCTTCCAAGGTTTGGCGATGGTAAAAAAGAGCTCAGAAGCCAAACTGCTGGATCATATGGTAAAACTGTTTAGCTTTGCAAATTAAATTATCTAGTCAAATATGAATGTACCATTTTTGCCTTCCTACCATTACTGAAGTACTAAGCCTGTCATTTCACACCCTCATCTGCATTTGGTGTTTTCTGTATGGCTGGATTTTGCTTAGTGTTAAATTTTAAGCATTCTTTATATAACGGGTACAAGTTCTTTATGAAATATGTTTTCCAAATATTTTCTCTCTGCTCATGACTTATCTTTCAATTCTTAATTTTTTTTTAATGAAAATGTATAAACTGTAAAATGGAAAGTATTTGCAAGCATCAAAGGGCAGTAGATGATGTTTTTAATGCAGGTTCCCATGGCCTGGAAGGTTCTAAGGGAGGATGATTACTTAGCTTGGGGATGAATACTAAGAACAGAATAAATTTATCAGAGAGTAACTAGGTTGAAAATAGAAAAAAAGGCATCAAACTGTGTTTGGATGTTCTGATTCTTTACATCTTGCTTTCAGTGTCACATCCTCACATAATTCTGTAAATTTAGCATTTTGACCTTTGGATTAAAGATGTAGGAGAAAAAGGAGGTTTGGGATATCCCATGTTTTCCTCCAGCACTCAGGCTAGACAGGTGACAGGTGAGGCTGCTCCTCCCCAGGTTAGTGTGACTACCTGGAAATTGTTCCGTGAAGTGAGCAGGGGCATCCACACAGGGCTGCCTGCCTTGGACACGTTTTTCTCCCCCATCACCTGAGCAACTGCAGCCATCACTGATTTTTCACTAGAGTCTTTCCTGAGAGCTTCTCTTTTATCTACAGGGTTTCTTGGAGTAGGGCTGAGGGAGCCACTTCCATTTTATCACAGTTGGCTCATGTCCTAGTCAGTTTGGGCTGCTATAACAGACTATATAGACTGGGTGACTTAAAGAGCATAATTTATTTCCCACAGTTCTGCAGGCCTGGAAGTCCAATATTAAGGTGCTTGAAGACTCAAGTCTGAGGAGAGCTGCTTCCTGGGTTGTAGACAGCTGCCTTCTCCTTCTCTCGTACATGATGGAAAAGGAGAGATTTTCTCTCTCAGTTTCTTCTGGTAAGGGCACTCACCCCCTCCCTGAGGGCTCCATCCTTGGGACCAAGGTTTGGCCCATGGATCTCATCTCTTACTACCATCTCAGATGGGACTTCAGCATCAGTATGCAAATTTGGGGGGGGGGCGATAAATGGTCAGTCCATGGAAGATACTGAGAAGAAATGCATTTGTCTTACCTAAATTGCCCCAAACTGTCTCAAAAGGAGCTGTTGACTCAGATCTGAGATCTCCAGTGATTTCCGATGAACCCCCAAGCACAGGACCTTTTTGGCTGCTGGACAAGAGTGGACAGCATGTGGACAGCTAGTGCAGTTAGCACATATAAGCACACCTAGGGGTCTGGAGAGGGGCCCTCCAGGCTACACCACCAGGCTGGCTTTCCCATAGGAGCCTGTAGGGCTGTGTCCTCTTCATTTCCAATCACATTCAAGACTGCTGCTGCTTGTCCCTTGAAGACCATATACTGAGAAAAATAATTATGAGCCTCTAAGAAGCTGGACAGGGATTTATGAATAGGAGTCAAGATGTTGGTGGGGGAGGGTTTCTCTAAGTCTCTATGCTGTGAGTTTAAATAAATTCTGCCTGAGGGAGGGGTTGGGGGAGAATGGGGCAGGGTCCCTGGGAAACCCTGAGAACTCATGGAAGAGCTTGGAAGCAGGATGCCATGAGGTTATGCTAACACAATTCTTAACCTATGTTCAAATTGCACATTGAAGCAAATGATCACATTTTGTGTGTGTGGGGGGGGCAAGAGAGCAACAATTAAAAGACTTAACATATTTGTGGGGTCCATATTCTGTCCTGGGGCCCAGCTTTCAGAGCAGCTTCAGGTGATTGGGCATCTCTGTTTTCCTTCCTGCTGTGCCAACCTCTGTGAGACCCTGAAGTGGTAACATGAGGAGGGCATTTTAAAGGCAGAGGCAGAATTTGCAGCACATGAATTCAGCTAACATACCCTGACAGGAGACCAGGAGGTGAGAGGAGGTGGGGGTGTGTGGGAGAGAGATTTTGAAACTTTCTTATTTCTATTTCCAACACAACAGTGACAGTGTGGTGGTGATAGTGATCGGTTTGGTTGGCAGCAAGGTGGAGAAGGGAGGGGACTGTGCATGCTGGGGAGGGGGCAGTGCAGAAGAAAATCACAAATGCTGGTGCTATTCTGGATGTGCAAGTCAGAGATATAACTTTGTGTGAATACAAATGACAAAACAGCACAGATGTAACCCTCCACCCCCCCCCAGTGCACTAAATCCAATAGACCAATTGGGAGGGAGTGAGGGCACTGAACCCCAGATCCTGGGAGGAACACCTCCTTTTTAGGGGGCTAGTGGGTTGATCTTAGGATGTTGAAGACCTGTCTGTTCTGCAGGCCCCTTAGCTAAGTGCAAAGGGTGGAAGTGGATGAGTCAGGGTCACCACAAGAGGACACATCTTAGGAGAAACTTCCCGCCTTCACAACCCACTGCATTACTGTGAGGAACGGCCTCACTCTAAAGGTACCCAAACCCCACTGTTGATGAAGGAAGGAGGAATGCTTTGCATATGTGTTCCCACAATTGATGAGACAGGTGCTTTATTCTGAGGAATTAGAACTTGAGCACAAGTAAGAACCTAAATTCAGGGTGTCAGGAGTAGGGAGCATTTGAGCACAAATACCACTTGGATGTAACAGAATTTGTACATTTATTTCCTTCACCAAACTCAGGGTTCCCTGTGAGTCAGCAAGAACAGTGAGGATGGAGGTTCACAACTGGCCAGTTCACAACTGCTCACGCCAGCTCACAACTGGCCAGTCTCCATCCCTGCTCTGCACACCACTCAGTCCCTGCCCTGGCCCCTGCCCTCACTCCCAGGCAGTGGTTCACATGGTGGAAGGCAGGCAGCCAAGGTCTCTGGGCGATGCGGGGGAGCTGTCAGCGCTCATGGTCTAGAAGCTGAACCAACTTGTCATCAGACAATTTGGGCTAGCTTATCTATGTTTGCAGATACCTCTGCCATATTGGCTGTGCCACCAATTGTATAAGTCATTAAGTACATTGTTGGTTGTATACGTTCTTTGCAAATTGCCTCAACTTACCAATATGTTTCACAATTTTTCTTTATCACCCAAAACATACTCATGTTTTGGATCAGAGCATGTGTTTATCTCCTGTAAAGACACTAGCCATAGGTTTTTCAGTAATGGGATAAGCATGGTTATAGCTTGAGCTACTTTTGAGATAGACATGTTTACATGCAAAGGAATGTTTTTGGTGGGAAAGCTGGTTTATCAATTTTAAATACAGCAAACAGGTTTTCTGTACCTGTTGAAATGTAGGGTGAGACATCTGTTGTAAAAAATTCACTTCATATATCATAGACAGAGTATTCTTAACATCTATGGCTTTCTTCAGTATGTATTTGGATTCATTTACATTTCTTGTACACCTGGCTTCCATCCTAGAAGCAGGATAGTGTGTGTCATTTTTACTTGGAGCTACAAAATACTTGAGAAAATAATAGTGAGTAGTTGTATTAGGTACTGATAGTTTGAGTTTTCTGGATATAATACTCCATGAGGATGGGAAAAGTTTTTCTTATTCACAGCAGTTTTTCTGGTTCTGAGAACAGAATCTGGAATGTGGAAGGTGCTCAGGGTAAACTTGTAGAATGACTGAATGAATGAATGTGAGAATGATGTGTGCAAGATTTTTTAAAATTGATTACATATATATGTATATATTTTATATTGCTATATATCCCAAAGTTGTCCCACCATCATATCACCCACGAACTGTCATCCTTGATCTTTTATGCTCATTAGGGAGAATGATTCTTTTAGTGGAGGCCCATCACTTTCCTACCTGCCCTCCTCGTGCGGACAAGGAGTTCAAAATACCACATAGATCTTACTTTGTTTAAAATTAAAATGATTATCTCCTTTTAGATGGAACGATAAAGTAAATGACAATAGTATAAATGGAGGCCTAGATGAGGTTGTGTACCTCTAGTGCTTAACACATAAAATGTGCTAGATAAGGGTTAATTATAATATAAGAATAATTGTTATTTTGAGATATGGATAAGTTATTAACCTACCATGCTTCCATGTGCATGCTCAAAAAATTAGCTGCCCAAGTCAGTGTTAGTTTACTAAGGGGGATAGTTTAACAAAGTGCCACAAATTGGGTTACTTAGAACAGAAGCAAATTGACTTACAGTTCTGGAAGCTAGAAGTCAGAAATCAAGTGGCTGGTAGGGTTGATATTTAAAAAAGACTTTGAGAAAGAAATCTGCTCCCTGTCTCTCTCCATACTTTTGGAGTTGTCAGCAGCTTCTGGTAATCCTTTACTCATAGAGATATCACTTTGGTTTCTGTCTCTGCCATCAGATGGCCTTCATGTAAAGATGATAGTCATGCTGGATGGAAGCCTTACTTTAATTGAGTATGACATCATCTTAACTGGAATGCATCTGCAAAGACCCTATTTCCAAATACGTACACAGTCACAGAATTAGGACATGAACATATCTTTTTTGGGGACACAATTCAACCCACAGCATCCGCTTACCTCACTTATGCTAGAGAATCTGCAATTTTCAGTTTTTTCTTTTTTTGCCATTATCTTCTGCCTAAGAATTAGTTATGTAATTCTCCCCAAAGCTCAGACAAGTTCATATCTTTGAACTGTCAGGTCTTTGTTAAGATGGAAAGACCCTAGGTATAGAGGGGTACATTGTCTTATGTAAGGCTTTCACTGCAGTCATTGATTCAACAAACACATTTTGAGGTCCTGTTACATGTAAGTCTGTGGTAGGCCCTAGGATTAGAGTCAAATAAGATACCATGTCTGCCCTCAAGCTACTGGGCCTGGTGGCAGATAGATAGGTAAAGCACCAGGTTTTAAATGTTGTGCTACCCCAGAAACTGCAGGGTTCTGGGGGTGTCAAGAGAGGCTAAAAGGAATGACAGGAGGAACAGCCCTGCCAGGGAGTGAAGGGGGTCCAAGGAGAAGCCACTCGACAGGACTCAGAGAATGACATCTGGGACAGTATGGGTAGGGACAGCAGGATTCCATGCAAACCTGGAGTGGAGGGCAGAGTGTGAGCCATGGAAGGAGGAAAGTGAGAGCAAGAGCCCCTCTCCAGAGAACAGGCATAGGAGAGGAGGAGAAGAGAGGCAGAAGCATAGGGACATGGACAGTGGGGATTAGGGAGGGTGCAGGCAGCCCTCAGAGGGTTGGAGGAATAGAAAGGGACGCAGAGGACTCCAGAATGTTGTCAGCAATCCATACTGTGTTGTCCTGGGCGGGGGCATTCGGGTTCCCTGAGAAACAGAAATAATAGGATGTCTCTCTATATCTATATCTAATCTTTACTGAGATTAAGAAATTGACTCACATGATTATGAAGGCTGAGAAGTCCCAAGACATGCAGGAGAGCCAGTGTATTCCAGTGAGTGTGAAGGTCTGAGAACCAGGACTGCTGATGGTGTAAGTTCCAGGCTTAAGGCTGGCAGGCTTAAGGCCCAAGAAGAGTTTCAGTTTTAGTTGGAAGGACCCCCAAAGACTAATATCCAAGCTCAAGCAGTCAGGCAGGAGCCTCTTACTCAGGCTCTTTCTTCAACTGATTGGATAAGACTCATCCCCATTGGGGATTACAATCTGATTTACTCAGTCTACCCATTCAAATGCTAATCTCATTCAAGAACATACATCACAGAAACACCCAGAATAAAGTTTGATCAAATTTCTGGGCATCCCATGACCCAGTGAAGTTGGTACATAAAATTAATAGCAATAGAATATAGCAGATAGTGATTCTTAGTTTTAGAAACTGAAGGGTACATTCCCCTAGCTATGAGATGAGGGAACCAGTGGCTGTGGATAAAGAGTTGCAAACTGCAGACTGGTTGAACAAGGACAAACTTGCTATCAGTAAGGAGGCAAATCAGAAAAGCAGCTCAGT